>JANJGK010008016.1:12500-28482 GCA_039081455.1 Macrobrachium rosenbergii
AAAGGATGTTGGTAGGATGCACAAGAAATTGGAATTGCCAGAGATCTATGGCTGTGGGTAGGGAATCATTTTTTTTGGGGGGGGGTTGAGTTTCGAAACCAGGAAAGGATGTTGGTAGGATGCACAAGAAATTGGACTTTCCAGAGATCTATGGCTGTGGGTAACGAATCATTTTTTTTTGGAGTGGGTTGAGTTTCGAAACCAGGAAAGGATATTGGTAGGATACGCAAGAAACTGGACTTTCCAGAGATCCATGGATGTGGGTAATGAATATATTTTTTTTGCGGGGGGTGTGAGTTTCGAAGCCAGGAAAGGATGTTGGTAGGATGCACAAGAAATTGGACTTTCCAGAGATCTATGGCTGTGGGTAATGAATCATTTTTTGGGGGGGAGGGGTGAGTTTCGAAACCAGGAAAGGATGTTGGTAGGATGCACAAGAAACTGGACTTTCCAGAGATCTATGGCTGTGGGTAATGAATAATTTTTTTTGGGAGGTGAGTTTCGAAGCCAGGAAAGGATGTTGGTAGGATGCACAAGAAATTGGACTTTCCAGAGATCTATGGCTGTGGGTAATGAATAATTTTTTTTGGGGTGAGTTTCGAAGCCAGGAAAGGATGTTGGTAGGATGCACAAGAAATTGGATTTTCCAGAGATCTATGGCTGTGGTTAATAAATCATTTTTTTTTTTGGGGGGGGGTGAGTTTCGAAGCCAGGAAAGGATGTTGGTAGGATGCACAAGAAACTGGACTTTCCAGAGATCTATGGCTGTAGGTAATGAATAATTTTTTTGGCGGGGGTGAGCTTCGAAACCAGGAAAGGATGTTGGTAGGATGCACAAGAAATTGGACTTTCCAGAGATCTATGGCTGTGGTTAATAAATCATTTTTTTTTTGGAGGGGGGTGAGTTTCGAAGCCAAGGAAGGATGTTGTAGGATGCACAAGAAACTGGACTTTCCAGAGATCTATGGCTGTGGGTAATGAATAATTTTTTTTGGCGGGGGGTGAGTTTCGAAACTAGGGAAGGATGTTGGTAGGATGCACAAGAAATTGGACTTTCCAGAGATCTATGGCTGTGGGTAATGAATCATTTTTCTTTTTGGGGGGGGGGGGGGAGGGGGGGTGAGTTTCGAATCAGGAGGAGATGTTGGTAGGATGCACAAGAAACTGGACTTTCCAGAGATCTATGGCTGTGGGTAATGAACCATTTTTTTTGGGAGGGCGGTGAGTTTCGAAACCAGGAAAGGATGTTGGTAGGATGCCACAAGAACTTAGACTTTCCAGAGAGCTATGGCTGTGGGTAATGAATAATTTTTCTTTTTTTGGGGGGGGGGGAGGGGGGGTGAGTTTCGAAACAGGAAAGGATGTTGGTAGGACGCACAAGAAATTGGACTTTCCAGAGACCTATGGCTGTGGGTAATGAATAATTTTTTTTTGGGGGGGGGGGGTGAGTGTCGAAGCCAGGAAAGGATGTTGGTAGGATGCACAAGAAATTGGACTTTCCAGAGATCTATGGCTGTGGGTAATGAATCATTTTTTTGGGGGGAGGGGTGAGTTTCGAAACCAGGAAAGGATGTTGGTAGGATGCACAAGAAATTGGACTTTCCAGAGATCTATGGCTGTGGGTAAGGAATCATTTTTTTGGGGGGTGAGTTTCGAAACCAGCAAAGGATGTTGGTAGGATAAACAAGAAATTGGACTTTCCAGAGATCTATGGCTGTGGGTAATGAATCATTTTGGGGGGGGGTGGTGAGTTTCGAAGCCTTCGAAGCCAGGAAAGGATATTGGTAGGATGCACAAGAAATTGGACTTTCCAGAGACCTATGGCTGTGGGTAATGAATAATTTTTTTG
The DNA here is from genome assembly GCA_039081455.1 of Macrobrachium rosenbergii. NCBI lineage: Eukaryota > Metazoa > Arthropoda > Malacostraca > Decapoda > Palaemonidae > Macrobrachium > Macrobrachium rosenbergii. Next base: position 14,350 of record JANJGK010008016.1, read on the forward strand.
GGGTGAGTTTCGAAACCAGGAAAGGATGTTGGTAGGATGCACAAGAAATTGGACTTTCCAGAGATCTATGGCTGTGGGCAAGGAATCATTTTTTGGGGGGTGAGTTTCGAAGCCAGGAAAGGATGTTGGTAGGATAAACAAGAAATTGGACTTTAGGCATAAGAAAGTAAAGATCTAGCTCCCAAATAAGGTAAAGGAAAATAAAACCAGGCAATAAAATGAAGGAGTTACGAGTATAGGTAAAGAATAATTTTTACTGGACCGAAAAAGGGTGTTGGAGTGATGCACAAACGGCGTCAATAACCTAAGCGTTGTGTCGCTAGTTTTAATAGTCATAAATCAATCAATTAATCAATCAATCAGAGATGCACAAGCAAACAGCTTCTAAGCATAACAAAAATTATAGGACCTGCCTTAAAATAGGGCAAAGAACAGTAAAATCAAGCAATGGACTGAAGGACATAACGTAGGTCTAATTTTATTAAAAGTGATATACTTCACCTACTTAAAAAAAAAAAAAACTAAAATGAGTGAAAGTATTCTTGACAAAAAACAAATACTGCAAACTTAATTCTATAATGAGAAAGTTTCGGGGAAAATCTTATACAGATTTTGTTACATTAACTAGGAAAAGAACAGGATAATAGCTGAAAGTAGAAAATTTCTGATAACCAATAGAATACTGCTAAGCATTATGGCTTTGAAACTCCAGTGTTTTTATATTATTTTATATTTTATTTTATTCTACTTTATTTTATTTTACTTTGTGTTTCTCTTCTCCCTAAAAAGTAAGTGTGCAGGAGAAAATATTATTTTTCTTCTGATTTTAATGTTTTCTCTTATTGATGAAAAGAAAGCCCACATGGATAAATTTTGAGTGAAGATTGTTTTCCCTTACTGAATCATTGCACAGTTATTTCTTCATTCTATGAAGGAGTCGCACTATGAAAACATACCTCCAAGCAAATATCTACCAAATTTCACATTTTTCCATTCACATTGTTTCATTTCACCAGAAAAAAAAACTCTACCTCCCACTCACCCTCAAGCAAATATCTATCATAATTAAACATTTTTTCCATTCAGATTGCTTCATTTTTCCTGAATATAACCCCACCTGCCAGTCTGTCACCTCTAAGCAAATATCTATCATATTTTCAAATTTTTCCATTCACATTGCCTCATTATACCAAAATATAATTCCACCTGCCACTGACCCCCAAGCAGTTATCTACCAAATTTCACATTTTTCCATTCACATTGCCTACCTCCCACTCATCCCCCAAGCAAATATCTATCATAATTTCACATTTTTCGTTCACATTGCCTCATTTTACCAAAATATAACCCCACTTGCCACTGACCCACAAGCAAATATCTATTATAATTAAACATTTTTCCACCCAGATTGCCTCATTTTACCAAAATATAACCCCAATTGCCACTCACCCCCAAGCAAACATCAATCATAATTTAACATTTTTCCACTCAGATTGCCTCATTTTACCAAAATATAACCCCACTTGCCACTCACCCCCAAGCAAATATCGATCATAAGTAAACATTTTTCCATTCACATTGCCTCGTTTTACCCCCCCAAAAAAACTCCACCTCCCACTCACCCCGAAGCAAATATCTATCATAATTTCACATTTTTCCACTCATATTGCCTCATTTTACCAAAATATAACCCCACCTGCCACTCACCCCCAAGCAAATATCTATCATAAGTTACCATTTTTTCATTCACATTGCCTCGTTTTACCAGAAAAAAAAACTCCACCTCCCACTCACCCCCAAGTAAATATCTATCATAATTTCACATCTTTCCACTCATATTGCCTCATTTTACCAACATATCTGTCTTTTTTTTTTTTTTTTTTTTAGTGGTACTCGAAATTAGGGAAGATAACCTTCGCTACGAAGGACATCAGATACCAAGGGATTTTGGGACGGTCGAAGGGGGATATCTCCCACAGGGACAAAGTCCTCGTAAACAAACTCTACGGATGTATTGGTAAGTGATAATATTAAATGTTACTTTAAGTTCTATTTAGATAATGTTATAATGAAGAAAAATAGGCAATTAAAACAATTTTTTTTTAAATTCATAAACGCTGAAGTTCATAAAAGTTACTTTATGTTCTCTTCAGGTAATGTCATAGGTAATAAAAATATTTTTAAAATATTTTTATAATTCATAGACGCTGATTTTCATAAAAGTACTTGCTTGCATTCTGTCCCTCGCATGACAAAGGGAATTATCCTTATAAAAGGGATTTTTGACTAAGTGGGGCCTCGAAGAATGGTGGAAAAACAGGGATCGTTCCTAAACAGTTACCCCCAAGGGTTTTCGGACTAGTATTTCTTGGGGGTCATTATCTTTATGATATTTACAGTCTTTTGTTTATGTTTTTACGGTCATCCCCAACGGGCCGGTACTAAACACGCCGCAAAGGGGTCATCATCTAGCAAATATCCAAAAACAGAGATTAAAATCGACTGTTTCTTGAATTTCTTCAAGAGGAATGGCGGTCTTGCTGCGGATTCAGATGGAACCATTGTAAAAACGAGGGTTATGTCGGCAAGACTTGCGACTGTGAATGTCGACCAGGTACCTCCGGGCCAAGATGCAAGCGAGTTCAATATGAAGATTATTATGGTAAGTGTAAACGTATTATTATTATTATTATTATTATTATTACTATCATTATTATATTATTATTATTATTATTATTATTATTATTATTATTATTATTAAAAATCACTCATAGTAGCATGTGTCTTGGAATGGAGAAACAAATCCACAGTTATGGAATCGAACAGATTCCCGAAAGCTCTCTGTAAAGATTTACCTTTAAATATAAGTGCATACACATAACTGTGGATTTGTTTCTTCATTATTATTATTATTATTATTATTATTATTATTATTATTATTATTATTATTATTATTATTATTATTATTATTATTATTATTATTATAATTGCTAAGAAAGTCAGAGTGAAAAACAGTGTAATAAAATTCACAGTCATATGGAAAACTATATTACTAAGTAAAATGCAAAAACTTTCGAACACCTGAACCTTGTTCCTCATTAGTGTTTAAGTCATAATAATAATAATAATAATAATAATAATAATAATAATAATAATAATAATAATAATAATAATAATAAGAAGAAGAAGAAGAAGAAGAAGAAGAAGAAGAAGAAGAAGAAGAAGAAGAAGAAGAAGAAGAATTTGTGTAATTAAAATCCACATTTATATTGTAGACTATATCACAATGTATTTTGACTTAAACACTGATGAGGAACACAGTTCAGGTATTCGAAAGAGTCTTTGATTTTGTATTTAACTTAGTAAAATAGTTTACTATATAACTGTAGATTTTTATTACGCTAATTATTATTACCATTATTCAGAAGAATAATGATAATAATAATTAGCCACTGGCTTGAAATTCAAGCTTCCAAAGAATATGGTGTTCACTAGAAAGAAGTGACAGAAGGTAAAGAGAAATACAGAAAGAAGAAATTTCACTTATTATAAAATAAAGAAAATAAATAAGAAAATTAATACATAGATAAAAGAATAAGTAAATTATTACACTGCAAGAAGAATTGGATTAGGGTAGTAAAGCATCGCATCTTCGCTTGAACTTTTGAAGTTCCAATCGCAAGACATCCTCAGGGAGACAGTTACACAATCCAGTGGTGTGAGGAATAAAGGACCTCTGGAACTGAGAAGTTCGACGGTAAGGTATATTTACTGCATATTGGTGCGGCTGCCCAGCGAATCTGGTTGCGCTCGGCAGGAAAAAGGAGGATCAGGAATCAGTTGTGAAGGTGAAAGATTACAGGAATAGGAGGAAAGGGTTAAATCATCGTCAAGCCTTTCTAAATTGCGAAGAAATCGAGAAGGCAAGAGGGTATTATAGTATATACTGTATATATATATATATATATATATATATATATATATATATATATATATATATATATATATATATATATATATATATATATATATATATATATATATTATATATATATACATTCAGCTAAATTCATAAAAACTCACTACTCTTAATTTTCAAAAATTCAGGAAGAGAGAGAGAAAAAAATAGAGCAAACAGGAATAAGTGAAAAGGGTTAAATCACAGTCAAGCCTTTCTAAAATGAGAAGAAATAGAGAAGTCAAGAGGGCATTATAGTGTATATATATATATATATATATATATATATATATATATATATATATATATATATATATATATATATATATATATATATATATATATATATATATATATATATATATACATTCAACTACATTCATAAAAACTCACTACTCTTCATTTTCAAAAAAATCAGGAAGAGAGAAAAAAAAAAATAGAACAAACAGAAGTAAAGGAATGACCTTGATCATATTTTCAATAAGTGTTCATTCTGGCTTCCCAAGATGATCATCCTGTGTTCTCTTTGAATTCCAGGCCATCTTTTACCGCCATGCTCAAAAGGACATTTATCGAGAGACCACCATTGAAGCGCCTGTAACTGAGAATGGATATGTCGTGTATGGTAAGATGAAATTCCTCTCTCTCTCTCTCTCTCTCTCTAGTCTTCTGTAGGTATAAAATATTATGTTTGTCTTGTTATCCATCTCGGTACGTTTGACAGGAAACATCTCTCTCTCTCTCTCTCTCTCTCTCTCTCTCTCTCTCTCTCTCTCTCTCTATATATATATATATATATATATATATATATATATATATATATATATATATATATATATATATATATATATATATATATATTCATCACAGCTATTTAGCTTGCGTGCTACAAAAACTCAGTCTCTCCCAATATAGTCCGAGACAAACAAGATCAATATATATTTTAAATAAAGAAAAAAAGGTCAGTAACATCCAATTCGAACAATTGCAGACACGTGGTGCACTTGGAGAATCAGGGCACCGAAGGGGCACGTGATCAAACTGACATTCAATTATTTTGGTCTGCTAATGACGGGTCGTAACTGCGACGTGGGCTTTTCTGGAGATACGTCAAAAGAACCAGGATTTTGGAAATGTGTAAGTTGTCCTTTTTTGTCACTGGATCATTGAATATGAATGAATATACAATTACCGCACAGGCATGGTAGAGGCCCCTTGTCAGTGCATAACGTACGTACTTCCTGTGTTGATGTTATTGTTGCTTTTAGCAACTAGATCAATAAATATGAATGAATATACAAGTACCGCAGGTGTGCTAGAGGCCCATTGTCAATACAAACGTAAGTACTTCTTGTGTTAATGCTATTGTTCAAAATATTATTCCACTTGCCACCACAACCTTTTTTGGAATCAGCTTGTTTATATAGGTCTTAGTAAAAAAGCAAATTCAACTTTAACGTATATTATTGTTACTTTTAGTAACTAGATCACTGGATATAAATGAATATACAATTACCATAGGTATGCTTGAGGCCCCTTGTCAATAAGCAACGTAAGCCCTTCCTTGTGTTAATGCTATTGTTCAAAATATTATTCAACTTACCACCACTCCTTTTTGGAATCAGCTCGTTTATACAGACTTGGTAAAAAACAGATTCAACTCCTTTAACGTTTCTTTTTTTCCATCTTGCTGTCCAAGCACTCCAACTCACTCTTTCCACTATCTAAAGTGCCTGGAGTTACAGTCCTAATTTTCATCAATCAAACCTTGTATTAAAAGGAAAAATTTTACTTACTTTTAAAATCTAGTGCTTCTCTTTATATCCTAATTTTCATAAATCAAATCAACAAAATTTAAAAGTAAAAATCATAATTATTGTTCCTCTTTGACCATCGTAATATTTTAGAATGTTTCTTGCCCTGCTATATAAAATTGCAAATTGAACCTTACACAAATAAAAAAACATTCAGGTATTTTGTTCGTAAAATGCTCACAAGGAAGATGGTAAATTTTGCATAAATACTTTACCCTGAAAACCAAACGAAAAATGTCTATTTCAGACCTACAGGGAGATATTGATAACGACTGCTTATATTTAAAGTCATTACAAAAAAAAAAAAGTATGTTTGTCGGACAGCAAATGTGTACCTAATCTAGACAAAAGTTACACAAACTCAGATGTATTATTTACACCTCTTTCCAACGGGTACTGCGGAGTATTGATATTGACTGCTGATAATTAACGTCATTACAAAAAAAAAAAAAAAAACTAAAAGTATGTTTCCTGACAGTAATTGTATACCTAAACTAGATCAAGGTTTCCACAAACTCGAATGTATTATTTCATCGTCATTCTAAAAGGTACTGCGGAGTATTGATATCGACTGTTGATAATCAATGTCAGCACAAAAAAAAAAATAAATAAATAAAATAAATAAAAGTACGTTTGACGGGCAGTAAATGTATAGCTAAACTAGATCAAGGTTCCCCACTCTCAAATGTATTATTTTCCCCCTCTTTCTAACAGGTAGCCAGTTGCGGTGTATTGATATCGGCTGTAATAATTAATGCCACTCCCCACCCCCCAAAAAAAATGAAAGTATGTTTGATGGCAATAAAAGTTTGCTAATGCTAGATCAAAATTTCCACAAACTCGAATGTATCATCTTACACTCTTTCTAACAGGTACTGCGGAGTGCTGATATGGACTGCTGATAATTAATGCCACTTCGCCCCTATCCCCCCCCCCAAAAAAAAATAAAAGTATGTTTGACGGCTAGGAAAGGTATACCTGACCTTGCTCAAAGTTTCCACAACCTCTTATATATTGTTTTGCCCTCTTTCCAACAGGTACTGCGGAGCAGAAATACAACCGGGCGAAGCAATTCTAAGCTGGGGTAACGAGTTGTCCCTGTACCTGGATGTTCGTAATCATTTATCGATCGGTTTCAGCGCTGAGGTTACTTTCGTCCCAGATTTCCTAAGTATGGCTTCGGCAGCGAGCTCGCACTGTTGTTCGGCTTCGTCTGTTGTTATGGGCATGACTTTAGTTTATTATCTAAGCTATATCTGTAACTGTTTCTTAGTTTAATGCGTTTTTTGAATATATATATATATATATATATATATATATATATATATATATATATATATATATATATATATATATATGTGTGTGTGTGTGTGTGTGTGTGTGTGTGTGTGTGTGTGTGTGTGTGTGTGTGTGTAAACAATTTCAGTAAGTAACTACAGTGCCTTTTTAACTTCTCGATTTCATAACTTTTTTTTATATGCACTTGTCATCGCATAGCCTAGGATCCAAATGAAGGATCAAATAAGGAAACTTTTAGCAGGATTCCTCCTTGTGACATACCAAAAGAGGGTTCGATTCCTGCTACAAGCGCCAGAATTTCTTCGTTTGTTTCTTATGGATCGTTGGCTTTGTAGTGACAATCGTATCCAGAAAGGGTGATGAATTCGAGAAGTGACCAGTAGATTCTGAATGTATATATATATATATATATATATATATATATATATATATATATATATATATATATATATTGTTAATGCATTTGTAAGTGTCTTTGTCTTTACCTGATTATTCTTTCACCAAGATTAATGGTTTTTCTGACAAAGGAAAGTAAGCTTTATGTGGTCAAAATGTACGCGTGCTTGCTGTAATAAATAATGAGAAAAACAACTCAGAAAAATAAAGATACCAGACAAAAAAAAAGCATACCTAGAGTTATAATCCACCTTTATCTTTAAAATAAAAATGTTTTACCGGAGTATTCCCTTTAGTTGTGTGTTCGTGTGTGTGTGTGTTTTTTTTTTTTTTTTACATAAAATCAGCCACAATATTTCAACCACTGAAGATGTGTTCCGGAAATCAAAGATATTTCCCACGTGAATTTTTGTGTTACTCAATTCAACATTTTAGTTCTCAAGTTTGCATTCCGATTGGAGATTCTAGCCTCGGGTGGTATTTTCAATAAACACGGAAGTAAATTATTACATTTTTATACGTATTTTCAAGACATTAATCAGCATCTTTATTACAGGTAAGAGGAGATACGCTGAATCTTTAGAGATAAGGCGAGATGCTTAAACACAATCTCTGGTGCTTTAAGTATTCATTGCATAATCGAGAAATACACATTTTCATTAATTTTTCTTACTTTTTTGCCATCCAGCACTCGAATGTTTATCAGATACCCTCGACCTTTTATGACCTTAATGGTATTTCCGATATTTTCTGAGTAAATTCGTTTTTACTTCTTGTTTGAATGGGCTTTTAATCTATGCTCTATATTCATGCATGAAAAGGAAATTACTTTCCCCATTTTTTAAAAAGGAAAATTCTTGCGAATTTCGTTGTTGGCTTTCGTGAATATTCATTATAGCCTGTTTTATATATGTATATAAATCCTTTTCTCTCTCTCTCTCTCTCTCTCTCTCTCTCTCTCTCTCTCTCTCTCTCTCTCTCTATCCTCCCCTCTTACTAGTTGCAGACCATTCTATCCTAAACCCATCTCCTCCCCTTACTTAATCTTATTATTTGATTATTCCTCCCCATCGTAATTTTGTTTCCCTTTACACTGTTTTGCCAATATGTATCTTTCCCCTTCTGTTCCGTTTTTTATCAGATTAAAAGGACGTACTTTCCACCTCTCACGTACGAGGGAAATGTTGAACGATCTTATTCTTCCTTTGCACTGAGCCTTTCTTAATCCGCAGTATTGTTTTGTGATACACACACACACACACTCACACACACACACGCACGCACACACACACACGCACGCACACACACACACACACACATATATAGATATATATATATATATATATATATATATATATATATATATATATATATATATATATATATATATATATATATATATATATATATATATATATATATATGTACAGCATATATATATGTGTGTAGAATCTACTAGACACTATTTAACCAGAGACATATGTAACTGTAACAGCCACAATGGCCTCTTAACTTCTCAAATTCTTCGCGTTTTTTTTTTTTTTTGTAGTGACAAACGTATCCCAAAAGGCGCGAAGAATTCGAGAGGTTAAGAGGGCATTGTGGTTGTTACAGTTACACACACACACACACACACACACACACACACACACACACATATATATATATATATATATGTGTGTGTGTGTGTGTGTTTGTTTCATTTTTTCTTTATGAGTGAAATGACTATAGGCATATTTTTTTATCCCTTTCAAAACTCTCATCCTAAAATAACAAATTAAAAACATCCTGTAATGAGAAAGAGACTACTAAACTATACATTTTTAATATGCACAGCCGGATTATACGAATGTAGTTAAGAATTTTCCTTTCAAACTACGACACATCACTTCTGCACAAATCATTATGAATTAATATTAAACTTTATAACATATAACATCATTTGGCATGTAAGTAAATTGATTTTATTTTTATTAAACGTTTTGGTACAAAAAAAAAATAGCTAATGCTTTTCTCTTAAAGAAAGATAAGCGCTATTTTTAAGATGTACAGTACATACAAAATATTTTTCAAAACTCCCCTTTGATGGCTCTGATCTTTTAATGAACATTAAATTAACTACCGAATTGTAAATTTTATGGCTATGATTTAAAATGAGATCATACATAATCATTTACAACAACATTGGTAAAATTCACCTGTGTATATTAAAAGTGTATAGTTTAGTAGAGGTTCTTCCCCATTACAGGATATTTGTTATTCTTTACTATGAGATAAGTTTTGAAAGAGGCAAAAAAAAAAAAAAAATGCAGACAGTGATTTCACTCAGAATTAAAATATTTGGATCTTCAAAAGGATGATAGTATATCATTTTAGAAACAAGTAAAAAATGCGCCAAAGTTTCTTCGGCGCAATAGATTTTTCTGTACAGCAGCTGTGAGCGGGTTCCGTTCTCAGTTACCACTCTGTTGGTCGCGAGTTCGAATCTCCGACCGGCCAGTGAAGAACAAGAGGAATTTGTTTGGTGATAGAAATTCATTTCTCGCTATAATGTGGTTCGGATTCCACAATAAGCTGTAGGTCCCGTTGCTAGGTAACCAATTGGTTCTTAGCCACGTAAAATAAATCTAATCCTTCGGGCCAGCCCTAGGGGAGCTGTTAATCAGTTCAGTGGTCTGGTTAAACTAAGATATACTTAACTGTACAGCAGCTACAGCGTATAATCAAGGCCACCGAAAATAGATCTATTTTTCAGTGGTCTCGGTATAATGCTGTATGGGCCGCGGCCCATGAAACTTTAACCACGACCTGGTGGTAGCCTATCCTATATCGCTGCCAGAAGCACGATTATGGCTAACTTTAACCTTAAGTCAAATAAAAACTACTTTGGCTAGAGGGCTGCAATTTGGTATGTTTGATGATTGGAGGGTGGATGATCAACATACCAATTTGCAGCCCTCTAGCCTCCGCAGTTTTTAAGATCTGAGGGCGGACAGAAAAAGTGCGGACAGAAAAAGTGCTGACTGACAGCCAAAGATAGCGCAATAGTTTCTTTGACAGAAAACTAAAAATCCTAAAGATATCTTATTTACTGCACAAGAAATGATTAACCTGCTTTCCATTACCTTTTTCTTGCTCTATCAATAATTTTAATATCAGTTCATTGTTTGAAGACTTAAGCACTTCAAAATATGTAATCGTTAGCGATGATTACTTGAGAGAAAAATATATTTGCATGTGTAAAAAACTCCTAATTTATTTGAAGTAAAAATTAGTGTAGAGTGTATCTTTAAGATAACTTTGTGGAAAATATATCTCCTAATGCAAAGAATTTGTCTATATTATTTGTAGTGAAAGTTAACGTAGAAACTGCTGAACATACATCTTAATGATCTAGATAAAATCACTTAAGAGAAAACACTATAAGCACACTCAAGAAACCCCTAATTTGCTCGTGGTAAAAGTTACTGAAGGAACTCTTGAGATCACTTTCGTAGCAATCTCGCGGCAAAGGCTTTTCAAAACAAGGGTGAGACGGGGATATTTGCATTCCGGCATCGTTCCGCTGCAGCCAAGAGCCGGATAATCAAGAGATGCAATCTTCTCCAAAGCAATCCTCGTATAATTTCGCCTCTAATAAGATCCTCCCCTGACGCGCCAATTAGGTTACGCAAACAGCGACCTTTCTTGTGTTTTGCTGGAGAATGTAACCAGGTTCCGGGGACGTTTATTTTCTGTATTTGATCTTGTTATTACTTAAGCGAACACTAGCATATTGGTTATGCTGAATTTCTTGTGATTATGGCATGTACTCTGTCATTTCCCATACGTACATAATATATTTTCACATTTCTGTGGTTGTTGAAATTAGTTTTCAAATTATTTGTACTGTTAGTAATCTTGAAAGGACTGTTTGAGGTAGCGTTTTAAAAGGATTTAATCCAATAACGGGAACTTTATTGTAGATGGCATGTTAAGGAAATGCAGGCAATGAATTGTGAATTAGTTGCTTTGGAATAACCCAACGTATTTCCATACCATTATTCATCAATATAAAATATATTTTTCCAGCGCTCGAGTTGTTACGGAACGCAGCTTACAACGTAATACTCCATTTAAATTTATTTAGGCAATATAGATATATTGGCCAAAGAGCAAAAAAAAAAAAAAAGAAAACGATTAATGATAGCCCCAAGAAAAAAAAATATTGACTTCCCTTCTTAATTAAGTCTCACAAATTACTTTTTTTCATTATCGAGTCTAATGATAAAAAACCGACCTCAGGGTTCAACGGGAACTCTACTGTTTATTGCTAGTCTTATAATAAACAGGATTTTTATTTTTTTCCGTTTCATATGTAGAACAAAATCATTTTTCCCTATTGGTATTTTATACATACATAGACATAAGTTAGAATGCAGTTGGTTTCATTCCTCTCTCTCTCTCTCTCTCTCTCTCTCTCTCTCTCTCTCTCTCTCTCTCTCTCTCTCTCTCTTTATACAGAAAACACAAACATACACACATACGCACACATGCATGCATACGTGTATGTATATGTATATATATATATATATATATATATATATATATATATATATATATATATATATATATATATATGTATATATATATATATATATATATATATATATATATATATATATATATATATATATATATATATACTTATGTATGTTACAAAATATCAGTTACGAATACAGCTTAACGGTTTTTTTTACTACCCAACAGCCACCTTTTATGACACTACATTATATTCATTACGATTTAATAGAAAATGGTAATCAATTATGGATATTAAAATTACACTTTGTTTTGAAAACGTGATACATTTTTCAGAAATATTCATAAAACTGAAAAATTATGCCAACCTTGACTTTATCTCTTTTAAGGATCACTTTGTCAATGAAGGAAAAATAAAATCAAATACTCCCTTGTGAATCTATTAATATCCCATAAAAAAAATCCATAATAAAAAAAGGTTAACCGGACCAAGTGATTTGTCTTCCCTTGTTCCATTAACCCTTTTTCGGAAGAGATAATTAGATCCGCTGGTCCTCTGGGGTGGAAGGAGGAGGCGTCCGGGAAACGTCATCGGTTCCAATAATCTGCGGCAGTTCTCTTATCCGAAGAAAAAACACAATGATTCCTCCCGTTTTTTCTTCAATTTTCAAGAAGCCTTTAATTGGTGTCCTAATTGGTATTCTCATGTCAGTGTTTTTTTTTTCTTTTTTTGGCGCGACATAAATGTGATTTCTGGAAAGGGGTAACTAGAAATCATAATGTAACTTTTAAATTATCATCATTTTTTTTTGGGGGGGGGCGTTGTTGCGACAGGATTGTGATTTCTGGAAAGGGGTAACTAGAAATCATGATATAACTTTGAAATTATATATATATATATATATATATATATATATATATATATATATATATATATATATATATATATATATATATATATTTTTTTTTTTTTTTTTTTTTTTTTGGTGCAACAGGGTTGTGATTTCTGGAAAGGGGTAATCATAATGTAACTTTTAAATTATCGTCATTTTTGAGGGGGGGGGGTTGTGCGACAGGATTGTGATTTCCGAAAGGTGTAACTAGAAATCACAATTTAACTTTGAAATTATAACTTCTATTTTGGTGCGACAGGGTTGTGATTTCTAGAAAGGGGTAACTAGAAATCACAATATAACTTTTAGATTACCATTTTTTTTTTTTTGGTGCGACAGGATTGTAATTTCTGAAGACGGGTGACTAGAAATCACAATGTAACTTTTAGATTATAATTTTTATTTTTTGGTGCGACAGAACTGTGATTTCTGGAAAGGAATTACTAGAAATCACAATGTAAATTTTAAGTTATTATAATTTTTTTTTTTTTTTGTGCGACAGGATTGCGACTTCTGAAGAGGGATAACTAGAAATCATAATGTAACTTTGAATTATCATCATTCCAGTAATAATAAAATACTGCCGTTGAATGTGTTTAATCATATGTTTGTATATTTCAGACCGAAAATAATTAAAAAAATAGGGTTTACGGAAATATTTAACATGGGTCTTTGATTGTAATGATTTAGTTAAATGCGTTTAACTGACATCATTACAATTAATTAAAGACCCAGGTTAAATATTCCTTTAAACCATCATATCTAAAATGATATCGGTAAGTTAAATATCTAAATTATTCAAGTAACTGATTGACTTTAAGCTGAATTGATCACTTTCTCAACAAACTAATGTACTGAATAATACAAAGGCAAGTGATAAGTATAGGAATTAGCTAATCAGTGACTGATTCATTATTCATAGTCATTTTAAAAGAATTTGACATTTAGTTAACCAGGTATAAAAAACAGAGATAGTTCTGGGCACACCTCATTAATCGGATCATTCAGTGAATAAATGAATGAAGTAGCTGTTAGCCTCTGTGTGTAGCTTCATTCATTCATTCCCTAATCTTTTAACATAATCGTTTCCTCTCCCTCCCCAACGGTCTATCAATCACGGATTAATTAAGTGAAGTGTTGACATTCGTCTCTAGACTAAAATCTTCAATAATCTATCAACGGAGTTGACGCAAAATCTTTTCTCTTATATTTTTTTTCCGTAAAAAGTGGCTGTCGTTCCAGTTAATTACTC
>JANJGK010008017.1:0-28481 GCA_039081455.1 Macrobrachium rosenbergii
GCCACTTCATTCCTTCATTATCAATAATTCTAATTAAAAAATGGTAGATATGTCATTATAAAAGTTCATCATATCTCTGCGCTGTTTACAGTTCACCCTGAATGAAAGATGGACAGTCTTGAAAGAGTCAGAATCCGAGTGGCATTTTCTGACCAACAAAGAAAAAGACTCCAATAAAAAAATGAATAATCTTGTTTTTTTGTCCCTGTATGATAGAGGGGGTAGTGCCATCAGAGCGCCTCAAGTGGTGTACTGTAGGCATTACTACGGTGTGTTGCAGAGTTCCTCCGAGCCTTATCTGCACCCACTTTTACTTTACATTTCTTCAGTCTTCTGTTCAACCTCTTTAACTGTTACTTCCAACTGCAATTGTTGGGTTTTCTCCCAGTTTCACTTTAGATCATTTTATTTCCTCTCATTTATTTTTTAGAGCTCTCTATCTTGCTGTCCAACCACTTAAACTTTCTCTTCTCATTGTCTTAAGCACTGACTGGCCAAAAGTGGCCCCCAGTGCTTAGCCTGCCAGTTTAAATTTCACAAACGAATCAAGATCAATCCAGGACCTTCCTTTCAAAATAACAGATGAACAAGAAGCCCCGTCACCATCTGGGTTGGGACCACTGAATGCAGACTGTCGGGAGATCGAGAAAGTCCTTTTCTTCGGTTCAGAGAGAGCGAAGGAGAGGAGCTTCTTTCTGAACTGAGCTTCGGGCTTTGCAGTGCAGAGGAAATTTTTGTCTCGTGCCTTTCCTCTCCTCTCCTCAGATGCCTTCGCAAACCTCAATCTTTTCTTCACAGCATCAAGAGATATTACTCCCGTGGACTACTCTACCCCTCTCTCCGATCTCTTCTTGATTACTGGTGAAGGGACGACACTATTTAACAGAACTGAACAGAATATAGAAGTTAGGCCAAAGGCCAAACGCTGGAACCTACGAGGTCATTCAGCGCTGGAACGGAAATTTTCAGTAAAAAGGGTTGAAAGGTGTAACAGGAGGAAGACCTCAAAGCAGTTGAAGCACTATGAGAAAATCGTGAGGAGAAGGCTGAGGAAAGTAACATGGAAGAAAGAGAACATGAACGGAGGAGGAGGTACAGTAGAAGGAATAAAAGGGGTTGCAGCAGAAAGGGGCCGAAAGGGCGCTGAAAGCAACCTTAAGTAATGCCTACAGTGCACAGCATGAGGTGCACAGATGGCACTACCCTCTTACGGGCAACTATTTAATGGTTCGCCAGTCAAATAGCATGTCCCCTACACACTGTTTCCTGGGACACTGCATCTACTACTAGACGAACTTGTGTGTTTATACATTCATACATACATACATACAAACATATGTATATGTATATGCATGATATATATATTATATATATATATATATATATATATATATATATATATATATATATATATATATATATATATATATATATATATATATATATATTGTCAAGGATTTACATTCCTCCCTCCTATTTAGCTGCTATCTAGCTAACTTCTAGGGAAAATTATCATTTCAGTTAGCTTATAGCTGGTGCCAATATGGCGGAACTCAGTTGTTTTTAACTTATATGGACAGAGAACGCATGCCTCCGTGGCCTACAGGAAATGCCCAGACAGGGTAAACAATGGGTCTCCCTCTTTCAACACCCCTACTACCAGAACACACCTAGATTTCTCCCCCCCCCCCCCCCCTTTGGGGTCATGTTTTCAAAGTAGGCTTAGGGAGGAAATAGACGCCCGTAAACCACTCGAGGGTCGAGGGGGAGCTAGCACCTTAAACCTTATGCTCATTATCTTTAAGACTGCTATTCCTTTGACCTGTTTACTGGCAAAGAATTCACTTTCAGGTTTGGGACCTATGGCTCCAATGCCCGCTCGAAGCAGCAAGCCGGCAGACCCCTTCCAGCGACTGTCCTGATCATATGTCTGTCTTCGGTGGCGGCCCAATTTCACGATCGTATGCCCGAGACGTGGTATTTCGGAGCTCAAATATTCATCTGAAATAGGGGAGATACGCGGACTGATTGCAATCCATGCTCCAGTATCTCGTCTGCCACAAAAATCCTGAAAATTCCTGGTCGCAGTCCTTACCAAATTCCGTTGTGGCCCGAAAATGTTCGTATGAATTATTCTCCCATCCTGGAGTTCCATCATTTGCATTACCTGAGACTATTTCGCATAATCAGGGCAAGACAATGTTATTATTATCATTGGACTGATTGTATTGCATCTTGGCCCCATTATTTATCAACTTGCTTGTTGCCAAATCATTTCCTTATCATTCCATGTGTCCCATAACTGAATCTGCCCCTCAGTGATTATGTTGTTCTGTTGTCTCATTGGTTATTTGCTAAGTCTCTGTAAATAAATCCCTGTAAATTTGTAAAAGAATTCTAATTCCCATATGGCGACCTTCCACATTCAATTGTAAATCCAGGAAAATCTAAGGTAAGTTTTCAAATAACTTTTCCTTTTGCTCATAAGCTGGACTTTCTTGGTTTCGTGGCAGCATCGTTATAATTTTGTTTCAATTTCTCACCAGCCAAGAGTCCAGTTTATGATAGTGACGACCAATTGCCAGGATTAGTCTATTAGCGTTTATTAGCCTCGCTAATAAACATATAAGTACTTATAACATGGAGTCTCAATTTCAGAGCAGTTACATTTAAAACAAATAAATTAATAAGTAATATCTCCCCCGCCCCACCCTCACCCCCAACACTTTTCAAAACCCATAATATCTTCCTGAAGAAGGTCGCAACCTGCAGAAGGCCCCTTCAGTATAATTTCTCCAGGAGCCTGAGGACACAACATATCCCCTTTTGTCCCAGAATCCTTCCGGGCACATGTCCTTAAATACCGCCAAGGGTCCTTTTCCAAAGGGCGAGATTATAACCATAAGAGGTGCCGAGATGATCCTTATTCAAAGGATACGTCGTCTAGGGATAAGGAAGGATGTTGAAGGAAGGGTCCCGCCGTAGGGATGGAAGGAGAGGATTGATATCAATGGGTGTCTTGAGTATCCTCCAAGGATACAAAACCACTTCTTCTGTATTCTTCCACCAACTTTTGAATTTGAGGTCGGTCAATTTATCAGGTTACCTTTCCCGTCGGCATCTACGAGGTGGGAGTTGCGGCGATAATAATAATAATAATAATAATAATAATAATAATAATAATATGCTAAAATATTTTTAATAATCTTTTGTTTACTTCTTTATGTTTCAGGCATAAAAATCCAAATGTACAAATTCTCTCTATTACTTATATATATATATATATATATATATATATATATATATATATATATATATATATATATATATATATATATATATATATATATGTATATATATATATATATATATATATATATATATATATATATATATATATATATATATATATATATGTATGTATGTATGTATGTATATATATATATATATATATATATATATATATATATATATATATATATATATATATATATATATATGTGTGTGTGTGTGTGTATATATACATTATATACTCGCCTATAAATGAGCAGTAATTCAGAGGGAGGGCAGTTATCAGCTAACTTTCACAGATATCGGCGTAGTCATTCAAGTATTAATCTTTTCCCTTTACTATATTCTATTAGTACTGAAACTTCACATTAACATAACTTTTAAGAAGAAAGGGAAACGGAGGAAGTTGGGGAAGTGGTTGAGGGATGGGAGGAGGGAAAGGGTGCGGGAGAAAGAGGGTGAAAGGGAGAGGAAGGGGGACGGGGAGAGAAAGGCCAACATCCTCCATCAGCTCCGATGTTTCCTTTGTGGACACACACAAATGAATCTCTCTCTCTCTCTCTCTCTCTCTCTCTCTCTACTACACCACAAAATGAGATGAATCCGCAGAGAGAGAGAGAGAGAGAGAGAGAGAGAGAGAGAGAGAGAGAGAGAGAGAGAGAGAGATTCAAAGTTGTAGCCGAACGACTGAAGAAGCTGGTTCAGAGCTTGGGGTAAAAAAACTCCGCAAATTTTTGGACAAGTGTTGCTCGCAGCCCACTCTCTCTCATTTTCATACGACTTCTGAATGCACTACTTCAATCAAAAAGCAGAATTTACCTGGAAAGTAATTTTCTGAGGTAAGATCCTCGTGGAGAACTTCTTTGTGATAACAAGTTCCCCAAGGAGAATTTACAATGCAGCATTTACATTGCAGAATTTATAATGTGGATACTTGTTTGGGGCCGAAGTCTCCAAAGAAGAACTGACATTGTATAATTTACAATCTACAAAGCTGTATAGAGCTTGGGTTTTCAAAGAGGAATTTACAATACAGAATTTACAATATTGATACTTGCATGGGGCTAAAGGTTCCAGAGAGGAATTTACAATGTAGAATTTTTAGCGGGGAATTCACAAGAACCTCCAGCGACCGAGTCAGCTACACCCAAATCCATCAACCTTCATCCCAACCTGAGGATTGACGTCATAATTCACTCGACTGAGGCACAACTCCACTTCGGAGTGAAGAGATGACACACACAGATGTTGATAAACCAGTTCTTGTTCTCCTCCAGTTCTTCCGGAACTTATTTCCCCCTTTTCAAAAATTCTCGCAGTCAGTATTTCTTCCAAAGTTGATGAAGAGAGCTATCAGGTTTCAGGAGGAATGGAAAAATAAAAATAAGATTTTCTTTCGTCCAGATCACTCAAACTCACTCGGGCTGTTCTGGGCTCAATAGAAAGAAAAATTGAAGTTATGAAAAATAAAAACCGTCAATAAATTAATTAAAAAAGGTGTATTAAATATTTTTTTTATTCTAAGTACTTGTCTCGTCTGTTATTATTATTATTATTATTATTATTATTATTATTATTATTATTATTATTATTATTATTATTATTATTCACAAGATGAACCCCATCCATAAGGAACAACTCCACCACAGGGGCCACTGACTTAAACTTAAAGCTTCCAAAGAATATTATGAAGGTGTTCATTTGAAAGAAGTAACAGAAGGTAATAGGAAATACAGAAAGAAGAGATCAGTTATTAGAAAAGAAAAAAATAATATAAAGTAATAAATATATAGATAAAAAGTAAGTAAATTATTAAGATACAAGAGAACTGTTTTAGAGCAGTAATGCATTACACCTTCGCTTCAACTTTAGAAGGTCCAAATGTTTGTGGATATGTTGCATTCACATCATGTGTATATGACCTGTATATTCCATTTCAATAAGAACAAGCGAGACCAATGTGTGTACTTCAAGACAGAATAACGCTGATTGATTTAATGAAATTTAGGCTGTCAAGAGAACGTAGACAACATTAAATTTCGCCAAGGTAACGTAATCGTAAAACAAACAGGCGAACGATACACAAACAATAGCTTTCCTGATTGCAATAACAGAATAACGATGACTATTGGGGAGAATAAAAGTTTTCCCTTTCGTAAGTAGAACAGATCTAATTAATATACAACACATAAAAAAGGATAAAAAAAGGCCTTTAAATAGGTTATGAAAACAATCTCCTTCTTTCCTTTAAAAGAAAAGTCTTTCCTTCATACCATTATTAAATCCGTATCTCTCTCTCTCTCTCTCTCTCTCTCTCTCTCTCTCTCTCTCTCTCTCCCAATCATCAAATACGCCAAAGGAAACCGCTCTCAGTTTCCTTCATTGTCAAATTAAGCAGCCTCTCACTCTCTCTCTCTCTCTTTCTCTCTCTCTCTCTCTCTCTGTCTCTCTCTCTGTCTCTCTCTCTCTCTCTCTCTCTCTTTCTCTCGGAAACAAATTGGAAGCCCGCTAACCGCTCCTCCAAGCTAGCGAGTTCCGCTAAAGTGTAGCGAACGCAAAGGACATTTACTTATGTAATTTTAAAAAGTGTTACCTGCAGTGCGGGGAGAAAAATGAGAAGAGGGGGGGAACCAAGAGGACGGAGAAAGACGAAGAGGAAGAGGAAGAGGAGCAGACAAAAGAAAAGAAAGAGGAAGGGAACACGTACCTGGACCGAGGAATGGTCGAAATTGAGGTATGGTGTGTGTCTTAAGAGTAGCCCCAAGAGTGTGGGGAGAATTCTTGCTACGAAAAAGTTTCTGTATTTCCGTCTACCTGAGTGTAACTGGAACGTGTTTGTTTGTTCAAGAAGCTTTTGCAGTCACTGAAGGAAATAATGATGCATACATATTATTTGTTAAAGGATATTCTTCTTTTTACGAATTATATATATATATATATATATATATATATATAATATATATATATATATATATATATATATATATATATATGTATATATATAATATGTATATATATATATATATATATATATATATATATATATATATATATATATATATATATATATATATATACTTAAATCAGTGCGGATTTCTCACCATTTTTGTGACGTAATCATAAATTTTTATAAAGTTATTATTATTATTATTATTATTATTATTATTATTATTATTATTATTATTATTATTATTATTAAAGTGCAAACAATCATTGAGAACAAGAATAAAGTCCATTATCTTGCAAAGAGCAAGCTGCTACAAAATAAAATATTTGTGAAAAAGAGCTACAGATAACATTAACCTCTCTCAATAACAGCAATTAGACAACCTACTTTAAAAGCCAAAATGTAAAAATAAAAAAAAAAAACAAATTAATATGACTAAAAAATAAAGTAAGCAAACAGAAAACGGGATAAAAAACACCCAGGCACTCCATTTTCTATATCTGAGGGGAGACTGCATTTTTGCTGATATTTTTATGCACAAATTCGAGAGAGAGAGAGCTGCTGGACAGCTGTCCCTCTGTTTTCAAGCCGTTATTTTATCGCCGTTATGTTGACGACACTTTTGTCATTTTTAAAGAATGTCACCACTGTGACCAGTTTTTGCAGTATGCTAATTTACTACATAATAACATTAAATTTACTTACGAATTAGAAAATAATAACCAGTTATCCTTTTTAGACACCATCGTCATCCGTGAGGACAAGAGATTTCATACAGGTGTGTTCCGCAAGAAAACCTTTACTGGTCTTGGGCAGAATTTTTACAGTTCGTGCTTTTATAATTTTAAATTGAATTCCCTGTCCACTCTCCTCCACAGGGCCATAACACTTACATCCGACTGGCATCTTTTTCACAAGGAAATAGGTTTTCTCTATGATTATTTTAAATCCAGCTGCTTTCCATCCAATTTATTTTTAAAGTATGTTAAGAAAACATTGGATAAGTCCTTTCACCCTCCTGCTACCACACACTTGGCACATAAATTAACATATTATATAAGTTTTCCTTTCACGCATGACACCTCTTTTCTACCCAATCTAAAAAGGATTTTAACGAATTATTTTCCTGCAGTTGACGTGAAGCTCATATTTAAGAACCCAAGAACTATTGGCGGTATGTTTCGTCACAAAGAAAAACTGCCCCCTTTAATGCAGTCCGGTGTTGTTTATTTATTTACTTGCTGTCAATGCCATTGTCAGACATACGTGGGAAACACACGCCGACTGCTTACGGTCAGATGTGACGCACATATTGGCGTTAGCTTTCGCACTGGGTGCAAGTTGTCTAACCCCGAAACATCAAATATTAGAAACCACATAAAACTATGCAAAAGTAAAATAAACTATAATGATTTTAAGATTATACTAACCAGTCAACACGAACACCACCTCCCTATTCTTGAATCGTTAGTGATCAAGAAGCTTGTTCCCTCTTTGAACAATCATTCCTCGTCCACGGCCCTCTATATAGCTTAAACCATACCCCACCTTATGTTTATTGTTTTTCATACAGCAACTGAACTTCGAGGAACAAGGTCTGTTAGTTAAAATTTTCTATTTCTTTCTCTCCTTTTTTTTTAACAATTTTATTTTAGGTTTACCTTTTTTACTGTTGTTTTACTTTATCATATTTTATTTGTAATTATATCCTAAATCTTCTTGCTGTATTTGTATATTTTACTTTGTATTTTTAGCCTTGAGGATGAGACAAGGATCTCGAAACGTAGGCCGTCATGAATAAAGGAAAACCATCTACCAAGCTGTCTGCTTTAGTGCCTTCTTGCTGTTTTGCTGAGGGATAGCAAAACAGCTATGTATATATATATATATATATATATATATATATATATATATATATATATATATATATATATATATATATATATATGTATGTATATGTATATGTATATATATATATATATATATATATATATATATATATATATATATATATATATATATATTATATATATTTATTTATTAATCTGTTAACTTATCTTTGATTTCTGATCATCTATCTCCTCTTCCTGTATTTCCCATTTACCTTCTTTTACATCTTTCAAATGAGCACCTTCATATTCTTTGGAAGCTTGAATTTCAAGTCCATGGCCCTTGTGGTGGGCTTCTTGTTCCATATGAATAGGCTTCATCTTCTGAACAATAATAATAATAATAATAATAATAATAATAATAATAATAATAATAATAATAATAATAATAATAATAATACTTGGCTAATCTCACCCAGTCAAAAGATATTTTAGATAATCTAGATAATAACTGGGTTAAGGGGTCTGGCGCTATGTTAACTAGAAGCAATGAATTTGACTAAAACACCAAAATGCCATTGTTTTTATAAGAGCAATAATGGTTCCTCTCAGACCAAAGAGAATCGATGATATAAACAAGCATATAATAAAATAAGGATAAAAAGAGTCCTTTTTCTCAAGTTTCTGAGCAAAGAGTAAAATGCTCTTTACGAGAAAGAAAGGATTTTGCGCGCTGACGCTCACCTGTCATCAACAGCACAGGTAAAAATACCTGCAACCTCTCTCTCTCTCTCTCTCTCTCTCTCTCTCTCTCTCTCTCTCTCTCTCTCTCTCTCTCTCTCTCTCTCTCTTAAGCTTAGCTTAAAAGTCAACCGTAAACCATCCTGACTTTGCCTATCAGAAAATCCACTCAGCAATAATTTAAAACTAATATTTATAAATAAACGCATATATATATGTATATAATATATATATATATATATATATATATATATATATATATATATATATATATATATATATATATATATATATATATATATATATATATATATATATATATATATATATATATATATATATATATATATATATATATATATATATATATATATATATATATATATATATAAAACAAACCACAATGAAATTCGAAAACTAAAAAACCTGACCTTACACGTCAGACTTCAGGACGTAACCAAACCTTCCAAATCCTTGATAAAACTAAAAATTAAACCAAGGCCTATCCCGAGGCTTAGGCCTAAACGACCATACAAAAGAGGTCAAATATGACCCTAATGCTAAGTTCACACATTCACATATCAAGTCACGCATGCGCACGCACAGCCGGAATTTGTGAAACTTGCGCATACACGAGAAAATAAGCCCCGCCCAACTGGATACGTGTCACGGGACGATGTGTGTGATGCATGCGTATTATAGTGCGCCGCAAATGTACGCACTGCGTAAGGGTGACGTGACGCTGACCAACAAGTGGCGGCGCAGGCAGAAGTAGTGCGTGGCAGAGCACGTAACACCAACGTACGTATACCGTATGTGTTACGTTCTGCGTAACTGAGTTACGCAAACCTCACGTTGGCCCCACGTACTGCGGGGGTTAAACCCCAGCTATATAAGGGCCGGCAGCTGCACATGTGAGGCTAGTCAATGCCGTAATACCACAGCGACAAGACATACTACCAACGTGCTGAAGCAACATGGACAACATAGCTGAAATGCATCAACTTATAGCTATAGCAAGTAGGGATAGACCAGAAATGTTGCCACATGTCATTGAGCATGTGCACGTCATGTTATTGCTGGAGCTTGCAATGATTGCTGCAAAGCACATAGAGCAGAAAAAAAGGCGGCCAAAGAGGGTGTGGGTGTGGCTGTACCTGCAGAAAAGGATGGAGCAAGGTCATTATGACATGTGTTCTGCACAATATGATCATAAGAAGAAATGCACCAAGATAAGAAGGAGATCAGGAGCACCCTGTCACACATGCTGTCATCCCTGGTAGCAGGAGGAGTGACCCGTCCTTAGGAGCAGCCCTTCCAACCGTGACCGGCAACACTGCAACGAGGGATGCAAAGGAACAGCGTAACATGCTGAAGGAATACATTTCATCGGCTGAAGGCTCCGTGCACTGGCAGGAGAACATGATTTAGTTACTCTCCTGCATACCTGATTGTTGTAATTACTTAAATGTCTGTTCCTGCATATATTTTGGACTTATTTAAAATTCAATAATGTATCAATTCAGGATTATTTTGCCCTGTGCATTTGTGTACTTCTGTTTGTTTTAGTTGATTTAATAAAAGATATTGCTCAAATCCATGATATATTACTCTCATCAATACTTGGTAAGTGGGAAGAGGATAGAGCGGGACATGACTTTGCAAATGTATGTTTAATCAATATGAAACAAACATACATATAAATAAAAGAAAGAAGATGTAGTTATTTTGCCCTTTTTAATAATTTCTTAACATGGAATCTATTCTGATATGATAATTCTATCATTTTTGAAAGTACCTTCTCTTAACATTGTTTCTATTCTCTTCCTGTATTTATTTTAGACTTATTTAAAAATCAATAATGTATCAATTCAGGATTATTTTGCCCTGTACATTTGTGTACTTCCGTTTATTTTAGTTGATTTAATAAAAGATATTGCTCAAATCCATGATATATTACTCTCATCAATACTTGGTAATTGGGAAGAAGATAGAGCGGGACATGACCTGGAAGCGCGCCGCCTGTCCCTTTTATCCCAGGTCAAAGCGTTGCCACATCTCCGCGGTTGCGGGGGATGCGGCAGCGTTGCCGCGTCTACTCCCACGCCATTCTGACAGCCACGCAGTGCCCTGGGTCAGCGTGGGCCCCCAGGTAAGGGCGTGGCAGCTGCACGGTCAACCCGCGGGTGGCGCCACGCTGTGCGGGTCAGGCCATGCTACCTGACAGCTGACCTGGCCACCCACGCAGGGTTTTGAGGAGATCGAAAGGTTCCTGCCCCCCGCCGCACGGCCAGGTGGTCCGTAATGGTCGCGCCGCATGCTGCCGCATTTACACAGTACTTACGGTACATTTACGTTGTATTTGCGTTGTGTTTACGTACTTTCTGGCTCCGCCCCGTTCGTGGCCGTGCGTGGGCATGCGTGCCTTGATACGTGAATGTGTGAACTTAGCATTAGGGGTACCTTGAACAAGGCCCAAATTAGCCAAAACAATCAAGACATCCAGAAACCTTTATTCTGTATCTGTCAGAGGCCATACACATTATTCTCTCGCCTCCACCGAATGCTTTCAGATTCTAATGATTCCTGATGGCGTCACACAGAGTAGTGGCAATATATCGAATGGACAAAGCCTACTACAATGAACGGAGGGTTACTCTAGGTCACTGCAAGTTGATAATGTACAGTGTATAATTATAAAGAGAAATATTTATAATGATCTTTATCTTATTATCGGATAGGGGTGAATTCACTATAATGAAAGGTGAATTATTTAGAAACACTGTCAGTTCATAATGTTCCTTGTTATAATGAGAAATATTTACAATGATCTTTTTCTTATCATCGAATGGGGATAGTTCCCTACAATAAAATAGTCGATTTGCCAAAATGGGTAACCTTTGAATGTTCCATATTACAAGGTTTCTTGATAGATTTGCTATCCTAAGGTGTTTTTCAGGTTATTCAACTTGGTTGTCCTCATGACAACTTTGGGCAACTTGTGTTATATGTAAATAATGGCCGCCATTACTAAAAAATCTAGTTTCTTCTATATCTTTGTTTTTATACATGATAATATAAATAATATGGTGTCTATACTTATGTTTTTAAGGTTAAGGAACATGATAAACTCATTAAATATTTTGTTGCAGGTATATATTATGCCTAAATGCAATATGGGATACCATCGATGAGGGTATTGTAGACCTACGTTTATTATCGTCTAATGAGGCGTAACACAATTTTTATATAAATTATGTAATAGCTGTCAAAAGAAAAACAAACTTTTGAGGCCTTTATTTCACACTGTTTGATTTCGTTAATATTTTGATAGGTGACGATAATACACGCCAGACGTTAAGCTGACGATAATACCCTTCTTTACGGTACCCAAAAATGTAAGTGAACAGCTTATTTGCGTAAAAGATATGGTCAAAACTTCACCCAAGACAATTCATACACTTTCATTATTGTAAAAATGTAGTACTCACAGTCAAGGTAGCTCTATTTATTATTAGCCATTATGTATGAATTGTATTGTACCATTCCATAGAAATAACATGTAACAATGCTAGAAGCTGAACTAAAAGAGGTGATATAATTCCTTATGTGAATTTGTACAACAAAAACTTTAAATAAATCAGCAAGTGCAACTCTTTCTTTTGTATTTGCATTGTGTACCATTGTGAAATCATCTTTGTTTGTCCTTGAATACTGACATAAAGATGTCTATTTACAGGATTTTTACTCTAACATGAAGTATTGGCATGAAGTAGTTCCTGTATGTTTATCTAGTGGCTTAAACTAGTTTGCTCTAGATCCTGCATGAATGGAGAACCACACAGGTAATGCACCTAACTTTCAGGTTAACCAGCTCTTTATTTTTAATCATATAGTAATTAAAAAGCTTGTTTAAGAACATGAAGGGTCTGGATTTATGTTTGGAACTCTGTGTCAAGTAACCAGTTTGGTGAACAAACAGCTATCAAAATAGAAAAAGGTGGTATGAGGAGTAAGACACTGTCACCTGAGCTGATTACTGAATGGATCGATTCATTCCCTATCTCTGCCTACCTCTCAGATGCCATGGAAAACTTGTACATGGGCCAAGTCTGCAATGCAATAACACCAATGAAGCACAAAGAGGAAGGTGAAAAGAGGCAAAAGCTTGATGCTGATGATCGTGAGAGAATTGCTACAGAACTAGTAAAGCATTCCCACCCACTGAAAAGTAAGAGTGATGTCCTGTATAACATTGTCAATGGCCAAGTTGCTCCAAATGAAGTCAATGTTGAAGATGCATTATTGATTGGAGAGAAGATGATAGCTTCATTTCGTGATTCACTACCATCTGGATTTCACGCAAAACTTTCCAGCCCCGTTAAGACAATGGAATGGCCAAAGCATGGCATCAGAGTTGGTAACAAGACTGTCTTTGACATGGAAGCCCTATTGCTTCACCTGCTTATGATAGGTCAACAGATCATCTGCAGTTAGAAAACATCTTTGAGCATGAGTTGTGTGCTGTCCCTTCCTCACTCATTGATGAGTATGGCTGTTTGTGAAAGGGCACCAAAGCTGTACTTGCTAGACATCTTGGTGTGCTACAGCAAAGCCCAGTGCCCTCAAGCATCGTTATAGTGGATGCACAACAGCTGCTCTATCATATTACATGGCCTCATGGTGCTGATGCATCTATCCTTGTCGAGAGTATTAAGCACCGTCTCTCGTTGTATTCTCTTGATAGTGACAAGGTGTTAGTCTTTGACAAGTATCACGATCTGTCAGCCAAAAACCATGAGATAATGCGACGTGGTGATGAGGGTACCACCAACTACTACCTGACTATCAGTAGTCTACTCCTAAACAGAGATACTATTATGAAGAATAAACGAAACAAAAGGCAACTGTCACGGGTACTATCCTCTTTCAACAAGGGAGATAAAATAACGCTAGAAAATCAAGAAGACTGTCTCTTTTCACATGATGAGGCTGATGTGACAATGACTGCATACTTACTGAAGGCAGCTGAGTGTCACAGGGTAGTAAGAATCCTCAGTGATGATACTGATGTCTAGTCCTGCTGATTTACTGAGTTTGGAAAACTCAGCTACAACACATGTAAAGTTCAGATGGAATGTTGGAATGGCGATATTGTAAACATCAATGCAACCTGTGAGAAGCTAGGTCCCACGTGTTTGCAGCTATTAGGAATGCATGCTCTAAGTGGTTGTGACACTGTGTCTTACCCTTTTAACAAAGGAAAAGTTGCAAACAGGCCAACAGTTCTTTACAGGACTGGATGGCCAGCCTCCAGGCACCACAGTGAATGCAGCTCGCCGCAGGATATATACAAGAAAGAAAGGAAAACCAGTGCGCATTATGGCCCTGCCTCCTGCAGATGCCAATACACTGCTCCATGTACAACGGGCACATCTCCAAATGATATTATGGAAAGCAGCTGATCAGCAACGCCCTCCAACAGTGGACATCAGCAAGTTTGGATGGCAGGTGAAGGATGACGTCCCAACACCAGCATATTTGCTTCTGATTCTCCAGTTCCTCCTGGCCTAATTGATGTTCTTAGTTGTGGTTGCAAAGCAGTGGACAAGGCCTGCAGCGCTACGCCCTGCTCCTGTCAAAATAACCAGTTACCCTGCACTATTTATTGTATATGTGGAGGCTAGATGGATGCAATAATCCATTCACAGTCACTGGTCAAGTGAATGAAAATGACAGTGACTGTTCTGAGGATGAGTTGGACAACAATTAGCTTCAATTTTCCCTTTACACAACTAAACACATAATTTTTCTATTGTTATTAGGAACACATATATGTATATGATGCAAGAAGCTGTGTATCTTGTCAGTTAAAAATACACGCAAAAGCATAAGTTTAACTTGTAAGAACAGTTGTTATATTTGTAAGAACAGTTGGCAATAATGAATAATATGTCGAATTTCATGTATTGTTGTAACATTTTTATAACTTTGTCATAATGTCTGTGCAAATAAAGCTGCACATGTTATGGCTGTTTTTGTGACATAATATTAATCCTTGACCAAGAAAACATGGGAAGAGACATCCCATATGACATATCTTGCAAATTTGCAGAGATATTGAAAAAAATTGAATTTTATATGATGGCGACCAAGATTTGCATATTTCAGGATTTGCCCAAAGTTGTCAAGAGGACAACCCAGTTAAAATACTTCAGAAAAACCAGGATATTAGCTACATACCATAATACCTTGTACTATAAAAGATTCATAGGTCCCCCGTGGAAATCATAAGAGTGGCAAATGGACTAAAAGGTGAATTATTCTGAAACATTGTCAATTAATAATATTTGTATTGATAATGAGAAATACTTACAATGATCATAATCTTATAATCGAAAGGACAGAGTCCACCAAAATGAAGGGGAGAGCTATTCTGGAATATTGTAAGTTGATAATATTCATTGTGTTTATAATGTAATATTTATAATGATCTTTATCTAAAGATGGAGAGTCCACTACAATGAAAGGTGAGATATTCTTGATCATTGCGAGTTGATAATAGTCCAGTGTGTTTACAATGAGAAATATTGACAATGATCCTTATCTTATATCGAATGGGGGATAGTAAACTACAATGAAGGTAAATTATTCTGAAATTGCCAATTTATAATATCAATTCATTGTTTATAATGAAAAATATTTACAATGATCATTACCTAATAATCGAACGGGTAGAGTCCACTACAATGAAGGGAGAGTTATTCTGGACCATCGTATGTTGATAATAATCACTGTACTTAGAATGAAAAATATTTACAATGATCTCTGTCCCATCACTCTGCTACAAGGGTTTCTACTGTACACTCAAGCTGGTCCCAAGTCCCCGGTGAGAAGGAAAGAGAAGGGTTATATATATACTACAGCCCTCACTGGTAAAGGAAGAAGCATTTCTGCAACTTGCAACAAGCCTTCGCAGTCTGGTGCAAGCGGAAACCAATAGATCGTTCGGAAAGGTCCACAGAATCAACGAAAAAGTAAAAAACTTTGAAATGACGTCAGATGAAACAAATAAAGTCATCAAAATTTGCTCTAAACAGTCAGGTTTGGATTACAATAAACCCATGACGTAGGACAATAACTGTAATATTTAACCATTCTATCTAATTTAAATCACTTCATCAGAATTAAAACTGTAATGCATCACGTTAGGAATTATATACGTGTCATGGAAATTGCGTTATGTTATATCAACACTAAACTCAGCTTTATCAATATTTAATTACATCTCGCATAATTGCATAACGCGTCAACAAAAGCAGCTAAATTGAAAAAAAACGCAACAGATATTTTTCTCTAAGGAGAGAGAGAGAGAAAGAGAGAGAGAGAGAGAGAGAGAGAGACAGAGAGAGAGAGATAGAACAGAAATTCACAATGAGAGAGAGAGAGAGAGAGAGAGAGAGAGAGAGAGAGAGAGAGAGAGAGAGAGAGAGAGAGAGAGAATAGAGCAGAAATTCACAATGAGAGAGAGAGAGAGAGAGAGAGAAATTAACAACAAGGAGAGAGAAAAAGAGAACTTACAACCTCTTACGAGACCATCACATCAAACCACCAGCAAAGAAAAAAAACAATAACAAAAACATGAGCAAACACACTAGGGCTTCAACGACCTCATCAGTATTTAGACAGCCGAATTTTTTTGAGGGAGAGATAAGACAAAATACCTTGTCGAAGAGTTTCCGAGAGAGAGAGAGAGAGAGAGAGAGAGAGAGAAGAGAGAGAGAAGAGAGAGGAGAGAGAAGAGAGAGAGAGAGAGAGGAATCGGTGAAAGCTTTAAGGGAAATTACCGGGTGGAAAGCATTGTTTCTCAGCATTATTGTCACTGGACTAAAGTCTTGGATGTATTGACTCTTATTTGATAAGGCTTAAAGGGGGTACTTTTATTAATAATAGAAACAATCAGGAAAATCTCAATATAAGAGCCTCATCTAATCATCAGAGAAATCCCGGCATTACACAGTTGGGATTTTTCTACAGTAACTCCCTACCGAGGAACATGAAACGACTGATATCAATATATTTCGGTCTCAGCTAAACATAATATTGCTGATCAATAAAATAAATAAATGGCTAATTTTTATTTTCAAACATGAAAATGAATGGGAAAAACTAATCAGTTATTAACACAAAAAAATCTCACCACTCTCAAGGAAAGAACTGCAGTCTAATTTAAGAAAAGATAAAAAAAAAAACCTACTATTTTCATACTAATGACCAGATGAATCTACTTTGTGCAAGGGTAACTAACACACCTTCATTCACAGTCAGTCCTAATTGACTTCTAAAGAGAACCTAATTGAATTTAACTTCATTCATATGATTCCTCTGCATTCGACAAAAATCTTCACGAAGACTCATGATATCTTACACAGGCAACTGAACTATTCTTCACAAAACAAAGAAGCATATAAATATTGACACACAGACAGCTTCTATGAAAACTACTAACCCGAAATTCCACCAGAACTTTAAAAAAAGCAATAAATTCTTCTTCATCACGAACGGAAGAAGAAGAAGAAGAAGAAGAAGAAGAAAGAAACTAACTAGCCTGATTGCAGCCTTCGGGTCATTAGTCAATAAACGTAGCGCATCGAAGCCTTTACAGTAGTTGAGGGGAAATAGTACTTTTAATTAATGCTCTCCTGACAACAGAACAGGTGTCCCAAACAGAAAGTAAGGCATTTTGTTGACACAACTGAAACAGTTTATGAGCAGCCTTATTATTTTTAAGGTGCTTCCACAATCACTCAGAATTTCAGATTAAACAACACTTATTCTTACCTACCTATCAATTCTCCTCCTCACTCATATTCATTCTCACATGAGTATTTCATTAACTCATGCTAATCCCAGGCAAGGAAAACGCAGGAGGGTTGGGCGTGCGACTGACGTCCCTTCACCCCTTCAGAAGCTTCCTTTTTTGCCGGGTCTTGCAACTTGCCACAGAGGTTTAGTGCAAGCGGCAATGTATCCTGGGGAGGGCCAGAGTCAAAATGAGAGAAAGTATACGACAAGTATGGAAATAACAGAACAAATCATTCACCAAAATATTCTTTTAAAACCTTCGCCCAGACTTTACAGCTAAGAATGAAACCAATTTTATTCAGAATGGAAAATGGAACATAAAACTGAGGCGAAGGACAAGCGCTGGGACCTGTGGTGATGAGGTCATTCAGCACCGAAAGAAAAATTGAGAGTATATAAAAAGATTTGAAAGGCGCAACAAGAGGAAAACCTCAGAGCAGTTGTCAGGAGAAGGTTGGGGAAAGTAAGATGGAAGAAAGAGAATATGAACGGAGGTACAGTAAAGGAATGAAAGAGGTTATAGAAGCTAGGGGCCGAAAGGACGCCGCAAAGAACCTTGGGTAATGCCCCATAGTGGGAGTAGGACGTGATGAAAGTCAGCTGGGCACCTGTGGGCACAAGTGGAGTTGAAGGATCAGGGCCTACCAGGATGATAACTTGAAATGGGGAAGGTGAAGAGAAGCTGAAGACTGGTGAAAGTGAAAGCACAGGAAAGGCAGGTATTAACAGGGGCCCTTTTGGCTTCATAATAGCATTTGTTAACTTTCCAAATGAATCAGTATTTCACTTCGAGTTACAGTCATGACCGAAATCTTGAATCAAGTGTTAAAGAAAATTAAGATAGTAAATATTCTACTATAAGTGAATGCAACTCTATACAATATGCAGCCTTTCCCTAAAGGTGTTAAACATAGCAGTTGAATAATAATAATAATAATAATAATAATAATAATAATAATAATAATAATAATAATAATAATAAAATTTCATAGCATTTACTGAATAAATGGATGAGCCAACGACAGTTTTGCATTTGAACCTTACGCGGGTAATCACAGATAATTGAGAGGATTTATATGCTGGCTATTTCTGACTGCCGAGAGAGAGAGAGAGAGAGAGAGAGAGAGGAGAGAGAGAGAGAGAGAGGAGAGAGAGAGAGAGAGAGAGAGAGAGGCCTCTCACGCCGTCAGCAGTTTTTAACAAGGTAAGGTCACAAGTCTTAAAAGGAGTGAGCGTTAATGTCCCCTGTACTTGGGTAGGGCATGCATGAAATACAATATACAGGCGAGGGTAAGTCCTTTCCCCAAATATAACAATTTCTCATATAAAAAATTTAATAACTAAGCATTTTTAAGTAGATAACGTCAGATCTGACATATTATTATTATTGTTATTATTATTATTATTATTATTATTATTATTATTATTATTATTATTATTATTATTATTATTATTATTATTATTATTATTATTATTATTATTCAGAAGATGAGCCCCTACTCATATGGAACAAGACTACCACAGGGGCCACTGACTTGAAATTCCAACTTCCAAAGAATATTAAGGCGTTTCATTAGAAAGAAATAACAGAAGGTAAAAGGAAATACAGAAAGAAGAAATCAGTTAGAAAAGAATGAAAAGAGTTAAAGTAATAAATAAACATATAAGAACAAATTAATAAAATACAAGATGAACTGTTTTAAGGAAGTGGTCACATTATATACATCTTCCCTTGAACTTCTGAAGTTCCATTTACACGACATCCTCTGAAGGGAGCTTGTTCACAATCCTTCTCTCTCTCTCTCTCTCTCTCTCTCTCTCTCTCTCTCTCTCTCTCTCTCTCTCTCTCTCTCCAACAGACCTTCAAACTAGTGTCAAATGTCTCCCCTTCCCCTCAAAATAGTTGAGGAAGAGGGGGAGAGAAAGATTTCTTGGCAGCAAATCTTTCTCTCCCCCTCTTTCCCAACTGACAGCCGCTAAATACTTGATGCTTTCTCTCTCTCTCTCTCCTCTCTTCTCTCTCTCTCTCTCTCTCTCTCTCTCTCTCTCTCTCTCTCTCTCTCTCTCTCATTTGTTGCATTTCACTAAAACTTCGATGTTCTCTCTCTCTCTCTCTCTCTCTCTCTCTCTCTCTCTCTCTCTCTCTCAATTGTTGGATTTTCAAAGTCCAAATGAACCAAAGTCAAGTCTTAGAAAGTCTAATGATGTACAAGTCTTAAAAAGTCTAAATGATGTTCAAGTCTTAAGAAGACTACATGATCTTCAAATCTTAAAGTCTAAATGATATGCATGTTTCAAAAAGTCTAAATCAAAGTCTTAAAAAGTCTAAGTGATTTTCAAGTCTGAGGCTAAACTATATTAAATTCTTATATAGTCTAATTGGTATTCAAGTCTTAAAATGTCTAAATGATCTTCAAATCTTAAAAGGTCAAAATGATGTTCAAAGTCTTAAAAAGTCTTAATTATATTAAAGTCTTAAACAGTCTAAATGATGGTCAAGTCTAAAAAATTCTAAATATGTTCAAGGGTTAAAAAATCTAAATGATGTTCAAGTCTTGAAATGTCTAAATGATGTTCAAGTCTTGAAAAGTCTAAATGATGTTCAAGTCTTAAAAGTCTAAATGATGCTCAAGTCTAAAAAATTCTAAATGATGTTGAAAGGTCTTGAAAAATATAAATGATGTTCAAGTCTTGAAAGGTCTAAATGTTCACGTCTTGAAAGGCCTAAATTTTCAAGTCTTGAAAGGTCTAAATGTTTCAAGTCTGAAAGATCTAATGATGTTCAAGGTCTTGAAAGGTCTAAATATTCAAGTCTTGAAAAGTCAGAATGATGTTCAAATCTTGAACAGTTTAAATGATGTTCAAATCTTGAAAAGTCTAAATTAATGTTCATGTATCCTGCTGGAACATCTGTACAAGGATGAATATTTTAATGAACTCGACAAGGGACTGAATCAATTAAAAACTCTGTATATCTGATGGGTCAAATTCTACTGGTTAAGCGACAGTGCACCACGTGAGTGCACAGACGGCACAACCACCCTACCTACCAGGTTGCAAGCACCTATATATGCTTAACTATTAACTGTCCAAACTTAAAAAGGAAAACGTATATTCAGTCAAATCTAACACTAACCTAAAACCTATCAATCAGCAAGAGAGCACTCGTCCTTACAGGCAATTAGCAGCCATTATTAATGAGGCTGAGACTAAACACTCACACTAATGGACTGTTTAGACGTCGCCTACTCAGATCCTGTTTAACTTAACACAGTAAAGGACACTGATGCCAGGTAGATCCAAGATAAACATGAATGATGCTTTGTAAACATTCGCGTGAAGGGAAAAATAGCGTTCTACATTATGTCATTCAATTTTCATTATAATTATTTACAACAAGTACAGTGTGCATTTACAATGCGGAACTATAATTTACAGATGATGGTAAAATTCTTATTAAAGTACATTATACAGCTCAATTTACATTAAAATTATTCATTTAATACAAGCACAGCGTGCACTTACAATGAGGGAACTGTATTTTAAAGAAGTTTGTAATATATCATTCTTATTAATGAGCATTCAAAAGAAAATAAATTAATTAGAAAGAGAACAGGACCGTGATTTCAAATATTAAGGACTGCTTCAGGAGCAAGAGCCCGTGCTAGATTAAAGGCAGCTTTATTACATCAAAAGTATTTTGAAATATACATTATGAGTTTTTCAGACATACACAAAACTCTTTTACTTTATAAATTGTTATTACGAAGCTAATATTTGCATATTGAAGAGGCACTTACGATTAAAAAAAAACCTTGTATTTGCGCTTTTTAACTCGAGAGAGAGAGAGAGAGAGAGAGAGAGAGAGAGAGAGAGGAGAGAGAAGAGAGGAGAGAGAGAGAGGAGAGAGAGAGAGGATGTGAAGGTAGTACCAAAGATATTTTCTGATTTACTCACTGTCATATTCTCGGTACGGCAGAAGTCAAATGAGAGAGAGAGAGAGAGAGATTCTCTCTCCAGCTATCGCTTTCCAACATCATCATTTTAGGCTTTCGCAGTTTTCTTCTATGCTCTCATGTTGAACTTCAAACATCACCTAGGCCTATGTGGAATTTAAATTAGAAAATAATAAAGATGAATAATAATAATTTAAAAACGTCAGGTTTATCAGCGATATAAGGCAAAATTGTTAGTATTTACTAAAATTAATATGAGTACGCAAATATACCGTGACCCGTATACTTGTTCAAATATAAAACCAAACTTTACTTCTTCATCAGGTATAAAACAAAATCAGGTCTTTGATGTGAACAAAACCATGACCACAGTATAAGGAATACTTGAAAGGATTTACCTCAAATATAGCGTATCCTATTCCCAGGAAGCCAGTTCCTGTAGGATCTCATCCTTCTTTCCAGAGTGAGTCATGGACGAAGCGTTGCCAACGCTGCCATTGGCATCTGAATTTTCCCTTCAACTGTTCACCCACAACTTTGGACCAACTTAGTTTTCGATTTACTTCCAAAAGGGCTTTTTTTTCGAGTGTTCCGTCACATTGTCAAGTTTTATATTGAATACTTGACTCTTTCTGGTCCTCTTTCAACTGCGGTTTCGATATATTTCAAATTAAATGTCAGGAAATAAAGAGGCATTTGGTAGGGTTGCCAGACGTCCCGATTTCGCGGGAACATGTCCCGAATTTGATCATTTTGTCCTGAGTCCCGGATAGACCCTCCCGGGACGGCCTTTTGTCCCGGATTTCGTTCATCATAAAAAAAAAAGTAAATAATGAAATAGACTAATAATAAATGAATAAATCAAATAAAGATCATTACATTATAAAATAAATTAAGTAATGGTTTTCAGTTGAAATTATATTGATGAAAATATAATTTGAATAACCCAACGAATCAACGATGCTGCTAAAAGTTACGTGACGACTGACGCAGTTCAATCGCGTTTGCAACTTGTTCGGTTGCTTGGCTGCGGGTCTGGTGAGTGGCGAGCTGCACTCCTGCATCAATACTGTATTAGCCTCTCATTCAAGTGTGTGTCCCGTTACTGTTTGCTACGGCCTACCTTTTTCATCTTTAAGACAAGATGTCAAACGTAAATGTAAGTTTCGAGATGAATATTCGAGCGAATGGACATTTATCAAACAAGGCAGGAATTGTTATGAAGCAAACTGTCGATTATGCCATTGGCAATTTCACTATTGAACATGGTGGGAAGAATGATATCATCAAGAGGCAGCACATAGAAACCACAAAGCACAAACAAAACGTTTCCTCCACTTCAAAAGATGATAAAATAACAAATTTCTTGATCAAGAAAAACACAGATGAAGAAACTAAGATAATAGCAGCAGAAGTTGCCATGGCCTTTCATACTGTTTGCCATCATCAGTCATTCAGTTCAAATGATTGCACGAATGTACTACTGCCAACAGTATTCCTGATTCCAAAATTGCAAGCAAATTTTCTAGTGCTAGGACAAAATGTTCTGCAATAATTAAAAACGTTCTGGGCTCCACATAGCATTGCCGAAGTTGTTAAAGATATAAATAATTCTTCTTTTTATAGCATATCTACAGATGCAAGTAACCATAATGCTGAGAAAATATTTCCGTTGATTGTACAATATTTTTTCACGGAAGAATGGCTTGCAGATAAAATTATTGCGAGTAAAATCCCTTTCCAAATGAGACCTCGGAAACAATTTCAAACTTCTGCAGAGAGAGCCTCATCGAATTAGGGACTGGATGTTAAAAAATGTGTAGCTTTTTGGTGGCGATAACACTAATACTAATTTTGGTGGACGTTTACGTAAAGGCACAAATAATGTCTTTTCGAAAAGTCAAGGAAAGCATGAATGACTCGATGGAAGGTGTAGGATGCCCAGCCCATATTCTCCACAATGCTGCACATACCGCTGCCAATGTCTTGTCTATTGATGTTGAAGTAATCGTTGTTAAAGTGTTTTCATACTTTAGTATTTACACTGTTCGAACTGAGAAACTGAAAGAATTCTGCGACTTTGTTGGTGTTCAATATGCATCAGTTCTCTCTCATTCTAAAACTCGTTGGCTTCTTTGATGAGGGCAGTTGAGAGAATCCTAAAATTATTTGAAGCACTGAAATCTTTCTTTGCTTCTGAAGAAAAAGCTCCTCAAATTCTTTTAGATTTTTTTAACAATCACTGAGCGAAGCCTACCTATATTTTGTCTTCACAGTCTTGAGAATGTATTTAGCAGCAGGATTATGAAGATTGAAAAGAGAGATAACAGCATTATTGTAAGTGCTTGGCTGTTTAAAAGAAATAGTTGCTTTAATAAAGGCAAGAATGGATGAAAAGTTTATTCCTCTTAGTGTTAAACGGTGCCTTAAAGATGATGAAATCACATCTCAAGAGATGAAAAAATTCCTACTTGAGGTGGATAACTACTACGTCACTTGCCATGACTATCTTAAGAAATGGGCTTCATCGTTAGAAAGTTTTGATATCTTTTCATGGATGTTATTAGATACACTTCCAGCATGGGAACAAATACAATCGTCTTGTCTAGTGTTAAAAAACAAAGGTGTAAACATTGACGACAACATCCTTTTCTGTCAGTGGTCAACATTTAAAATACTCCTTGATAAACAAATGCAGAGTAAACCTGAAGAATGGATGACCAAGATGTGTCATGAAAAAATGGCTCTTCTATCCTACAGCAGTTCGACTTCGAAGAACAGTATTCTGAGATATTAATTTTGTGTCAATATTTGTTTAGTATACCTGCGCATAATGCAAATGTTGAGCGTGTCTTTTCTATGATGAGTGCTCAGTGGACTGACGAGAGGGAATAAATTGGATGTGACAACTGTAGAGGCTATTTTACATGGTAAGTGGAACATAAATTGTCATTGCAAGGAATTTACTGGGCAGGTATTAGGAAATATGGAACTTCTAAAGAAAGCAAAATCATCTGAGAAATACAACTAAAATAAAAAGTTCAATTTTCATTATTTCTGTGCATACATTTTCTTATTTTCATTTATCTTCAGTTTTCATATGAAAAAGATACTTTGGTATCTTAATTATTTGTAATGATTACAATTTTCTGGATTATTTTCCGTTTCTTCAGTTTATTTATTGGTAATTTGCATTAAATATTAGTTTAACAAATTTTTTTTCTTTATATCCTATTAAAATACTTGCTTGATGTTTTTCACTGCGTCTGTATCTATTTATAATATGTTTATCTGGGGATGTCTATGTATTAGAGAGATTTTAAGAATGTCCCGGATTGCTTATCTTGAAATCTGGCAACCCTACATTTGGTCATAAACCACAATCGTGTGAAAGCCATTTTGGCAAAGTGAACGCAACTTCAAAATTTCACTGATGGTTCTCTCTCTCTCTCTCTCTCTTCTCTTCTCTCTCTCTCTCTCTCATCTCAGTGAGAGGAAATGTTCATACTCGTATAATTTCAAAACCAGTTATCGTAATAGAGACTTGTTTACAAAGTCTCCGGGTTGGTGTATATGTTTACAATTGGTCCTTCAGTTGCAAAATAGTGACTTCGAAGTTTCCCGTTTTCTAATTTAGCGGTATTAAGGTCATTTTCACACCATACATTTCACATACATACATAAACATATATAAATGATTCGATTGTGTATCGAGATTATTACACTAGACGTGTAAATTTTACCGCAGAAAACGTCTAAACATTAGCCTCTTAATCTGAAAAATGATTTCGATAAGAACCAACAACTGAAATCAATGCGATTTCCTACATTCAAATTAATCTGAAAAATGCATTCTTGGAAAACAAAGTTGTAAATGAATTCACTCTCATTTTTCATTTTGGCAACAACATTTTCAGATAAATATAATGGTTTCAGGTGTAAAACTAAGTTTTGCATCCATATTCCATTCGGATTGGATGTTTAAGTCCAAAGGTCACACTAGGCTTATGATTCCCTCAACCAACCAATAGTTAGTTCCACATTCATCCTCAAACTCACAGTGAAGTTTAACAAGACTATGTTACGAAAATGAATGTATTTATATTCAAAATCCAGCCACGTAACCAAGTCTAAAATATTAGTACTATATTAAGACATTAATTCCTCTTTGGTTCACTATTTATTCTTCCTTTTAAATAACTGAGTGGTAAGAATTAGTACCATGTCTGTTAAATAAAAAAAAAAAATAAGGTCCTAATATTCTCAAAACAATTCCAAAAGTATCTCAAATTCGCCCCCAAAAAAGTAATAAAAAAAAAAGTTAAATCCTCATAAAACAGATTTAGCGTTAACAAAAACTTGCAACAAACGTTAGGTGATCGTCCATGTGTCATGACGTCAAAAATGTTTTATGGGAAAGACTAACAAAAAATTAGAGAGAGAGAGAGAGAGAGAGGAGAGGAGAGAGAGAGGAGAGAGAGAGATGAGAGAGAGAGAGAGAGAGAGAAACAATCAGGAATCAGTCCTAAACGTGCACCACCTCATGCTATTAAATACTGGATTGGTCTCGACGGGATAAAATAAGTATTCAGTCTGCTATTTCTCTCCAATAGACTGTCAAAAATCAGGGCAACACATTTCTCCAACTCCCCTTACCTGCTTTTCGAGACAAGAGCAGAAACACAATAATAAAAAAGTAGCCCGTGAGTGTAGTGGGATTCAACCCCAGTTGTTAAAGAGTTAAGATACTCCGAGAGGCATTAAGTGAAAGAAAAACGTTCTACAGTAATAAACTTGATGGTACCAACAAGATCCATTTGGACTGGATCGTGGGCACAATATCAAAAGATACACAACAACATTATTATTATTATTATTATTATTATTATTATTATTATTATTATTATTATTATTATTAAATAAAGCTTTACTTTCGTAATTAGTAGCCCAGCCACAAACTCTCGCCATGGAGTGGCTAAAGACACTTAAAAAAGCAAAAGTTGAAAGGAAAAAAGACCGTCGTCACGCAAAATGAGCTTTTATCTTGAACAATAACGGGGAACTAATACTAAATTAAACCTGTTTACAACTTTTAACCTTAACTGAAACATACAAAATGTTGAAGGTTGTCAATGGCAAAAACGTGGCGTCTGACAGCAATGTACTCAGCTACTATCATATTCCTGCTAAGCATCTGTTGGTTGACAGTCCCAGAGGTCCAAATCAGCCTTACACTCTTTAATAAGTCAAGTTGAAGGGCAGTGATGCCATAAGGGAAACGTAATCTGACCTAACTAACCAACATAGGCCTAGGCTTGGCTTGGCCCAGTAACGTCGTCAAGCAGAAAACCAGTGGATTAATCAACCACTGCAATTAATGGATGTCTATACACATTTCATCTGAATATCAAACTTAATATCTAACCACGAAAATACTGACCAATTAAACAAAAAAACAACAGGTCAACCAATCCTGTCTCTGAAACATAGGCCCTAGACTTGGCTTAGCCAAAGATACGTCAATAACATGAAAACCAATGAACAAATCATACTCCGATTATTCACAAACAACAAGTAAATGGATCCCTATGCATATATTACAAATTCAAAGCCTAAAATCTGGTATTTCAACACGAAAGTACAACTGAAATAACTACAAAGCAAGAGGTTAGCAATCCTGCCTAGGAAACAAGCCCATTACACGTCATCAACCTCAAAGCCAGCGGACAACCCATTCCCCGATATCATAAAGACAAATAAATGATATACAATTGAACTATTCATATTTAACGTTTTAACGAGAAAACGTCGCTGAATGAACTGGATAGATCCTTCCTTCCTTCCTTCCTTACCTCTGTCAAGGAAGGACCAAACACTGGGTTCACGGGAAGCCGTGATGACTTCACTTGAAGCGCTCGATAACTTTTGATTTCGCTTTCGACACAGATCAATAATATTGCAGCTTTCGAATGTTCTCAAAACAGTTACCGACAGGAATTACTCTTCCAAGTTCGCTAATAACACACGAAATTAGCAGGATGGCCGGAAGAACACGAGCGTCGCGCGCACACGCACACACTATAACAGACTCAATACATAGTTGACACATCGTACATCTGGCACGTCACCTACTTCCACCCTCCGCTTACCAAAAGTCGGCCGTTAACTTTTTAAATCATTTACTTTTATAATAATTATTTAAATAAGTACTGTATATGTATTAATCTTTTCACTCTATTTCTTTTATTTTTTAATATAAATTCGTTTGTTTTATTTACCTGGGGACTTTATAATTTAACTAATGGCCTTTTGGGAATCTTCAATAAAGGTGATATATATTCGTATTTGACCTGTGACTCTAAGATTGACCTTGACCTTTGCACCCAACCCATATACTGCTGAATCCTCGTCGACCCTTGATTCCATATACGAAGTTTGAACTGTTTAATCTCAAAGATCACTGAAATTTTATAGTTGAAGCAAGCTTTAAACTTAAGAAATTGACGGATATTATAAGTAGGTCAGGTTGCTCAAATGTTCCCCCAAGTTAAAATCGGAACATATAAAATACTAAGTTCAAGTAGAATTTTGGTTAAACTTCACGCAACTCCCTCAAAACTTCCAAAGCAACAGATGAGAGAGAGAGAGAGAGAGAGAGAGAGAGAGAGAGAGAGAGAGTGAGGAGAGAGAAGAGGATGAGAGGAGAGAGAGAGATATTTAAAAT
Source organism: Macrobrachium rosenbergii (assembly GCA_039081455.1). Classification (NCBI taxonomy): domain Eukaryota; kingdom Metazoa; phylum Arthropoda; class Malacostraca; order Decapoda; family Palaemonidae; genus Macrobrachium; species Macrobrachium rosenbergii. Next base: position 28,354 of record JANJGK010008017.1, read on the forward strand.
AGAGGGAATGTTTTAGTATTATAACTATTTTATGCTGCGCCCATTCCGCGTTGTTTATAGGCCTATCACCACCTTATTACAAGAGAGAGAGAGAGAGAGAGAGAGAAACTTATTATTTGCGAAATTTT
>JANJGK010008018.1:0-10000 GCA_039081455.1 Macrobrachium rosenbergii
ATATATATATATATATATATATATATATATATATATATATATATATTTATACACACGTGTATGTGTGTGTATTGTTATGTGGGTCATTCGGCTAATGAACTTAATAATTAATTAATTGGATTTATATTGCCTTGCTTAACCTAAGACCCACATAATTCTGCCAATTAAGGTTAAAATTAACTCTAAAGGACAGATATTGAATAGATTAGGTCGCCAATTAGCTAACAAAGAACAGAGGTTCATTTCATAATCACATGAATGAATTCAGCAAACTTACTGGAACACTAGTTTCCACAAAAGTAAAATAAAATGAAACGGATTATTTACAGGAGCTGACAGCAGCTCAGAATCTTAGTTACTACTTAGGACAAACCCTCAGTGCTACATACACATGAACGCAACAGATTTATGTGCCTCCCAAACGCTTATAATATAGAGCACTTGACTGCAAGGTCGAATTGAGGCTTCTTGGTACTGATGATGCAGATTCATCTCCAAGAAAGAAGTTTTTTGTTCAAGCCCGAGGCGCACACAATTCTGGAAAAAAAGACGTGTTCAGATAAGAATCTTGCATTACAGAAACTCTCACTTGTTGTTACTTAATCACAAGGGGATGATTCTCATGTCAAGGATAATACTTTTAACACCATGGAGGATAAGTTATGTGACTTCATATATTAAGTACAGTAATTGTACTTAAAATATGACTTCATAAATAGGATGTTTTACTAGGGTTACTTAGTCAGTGACTGTTTAAGAGAGGAAAATTTGAACAAGGGAAAATGAGAGATTTAGTCGAAGGGAAAGAGAACTGGGAGTAATTGTTATATCAGACTTACCGCTGGATTAGCTAATGCAGTGATCAGTTGCATAAGATTCCTTAGTCTGTTGGAATAACAATTTTCTCCTTGGTTTGAACAGAGGAGGGAAAACAAAGGAGTGCTTGGAGGAGAACACGGACACGTCCGTTCCTATGGCAGTTGTGTGGAGAGTCTCTTGATGCTGGCAGCTTCTTGCTGTTAACTTCGAAACTCTGCCTAGTGAGGGCTTGACCTGAAATGACACAGGATAGAGGATATTGCGTTTTAAGAACAGTATAACTACGGTCTGGCCTAGCAAAACTGTATCCCTCTATGACCCTCTAAGCTTGTCATTACAGAACATCAGATCCAAATGCAAAAATAAAAACAGATCCTGACGTCCGTAGAAGGATTCGAATTAGCATCCGGAGTATCAGAACGAGGTTGCGTTACCGACATGACCACGACAAAGATAAAATTCGATTACCGTTCATACATGAATATACGAGTTGCATGTCGAATTCGGAATCATATATTAGAGCTGAAATAGACCTATCCACACTATCGTAGCCCCGCGGCTAATAGTTTTTATTGCTTTTTAGGCTGATATATATATATATATATATATATATATATATATATATATATATATATATATATATATATTATATATATATATATATATATATTTATATATATATGTATGTATATAACTATATATATATATATATATATATATATATATATATATATATATATATACTGTATATATATATATATATATATATATATATATATATATATATATATATATATATATATATATATATATATATATATAATATATATATATATATATATGTATATATATATATATATTATATATATATATATATATATATATATATATATATATATATATATATATATATATATATATATATATATATATATACATACACACACCCATCTGGTCAGTTTTTACAAGTCAGTTGAAAAGGATTAAACATTCTCAAGTCTACCATTAGTCGAAGAACATGGAATGTCCTAATACAAAAACAACCTTCAAACAAACGTAAACTTCAAAATTCCCTCTCAAAGCAATTCCGGCAATTGCGTGAGGTCCATATAGGAGGCGAGGAGGTGGGGTTATGGGCTATTTAGGTAAGCCTTTTAGACGGGACATTCAGGCTTAATGAAGCATACGTCTCTTTAATGTAGCTTCAACTCTCCTGGCCAGAAGGCGGTTTCACGTTCGACATCTCAAGTGGATTCCGTTCAGTGCGCGCGTTTGCTCTGAGTCCGATTATGGGGCTTTTCTCTCACTTCCTCGAACTATCAGGCAATCACAAGATATATTTTTTTAGTGTGTTTATTTTTATTTCTTAATATGAAACGGTAATTGTGTAAATAAATAATTTTTTCTCACGTTTGTGCTGATCTACATTTAGCACAGTTTTTAGCGGCGTTAGATATCCGCAGAGTTCAAGTTTTTGGTTTTGAGGCTATACCTATGAATGCTAGCGAAAGGAAAGAAAATAACAAATGAACAGCATGAAATTTTCAGAAAGTTTTGAATTCGATATACTTAGGAGTTACGTACACCAATATCCAATAAATGTTCTCCTCCGTTGGAGTGTGGAACAGCCTCCATGAGAATGTTTTGCAAGCGGAACCGCAAAAGTTCAAGCGAATATGCCACGCATTACAATTCTCCTTGCAATATAATAATTTACATGTTAATCTATTTATTAATTAATTTTTTTCTAATAAACGGCGTTTTCTTCTGCCCACCTGATCCCAACCCCTTGAAGAGGTGGAGGCCTTAGGGACTCACCACTGCAGGGATTGAATACACTTTGAGACCTTCCATCTCTGCAGTGGGTTCAGCCATACGTTGGGAATCCCTCGTTCTTCTAATCCTCCCTCTGTTAAGTTTCCTTGCTTCCCTCTTCCTCTACCATTGACGACATTTGCATGGCACTGAAATATGGAAAAGACTGCTCTTATTATAACTTTGATGGAGGGTGGCGGTAGACGGCATTCCTCTCCACCACCCGTAAAACTGGCGTACCTGATGTGATCGGGCTTGGTGAAATTTTGTCAAACATTGCCCTCAGGGCTGGGTCCTGTCTCGACAGAGTAAGGTTGTGGTGTATGTCCAGATGAGGATCCCAGAGCAGTTATCACTGGGTAACAGTTTTGCTCTCCCCGCTGTTGGGCCTCCCTGGTGCGAGTGTCCTCATCCTGGACGATATTGATATTATTCGTTATGCGAATATTAATCCTAACCTCCATACGACTTCTGGCATAGCAGTCTGAAGGAAACTCGTTTTGCATGGGCAAAGAAGGTATTAATACACTAGTACTATTAATACACTAGTACCATATAGAAAGCCAAGAAAAACTAAATACATACCAGAACCAACCTTGACACACCTTGCCTCTCTCCTTGGAAGTGGAAGTTGGTCAAGGTTCCTAACCTTAGAAACTGACAAAAAAAAAAATCCGCTTTAGAATTAGAAAATGTCTTATTGAGTAGACATTCAGCTTCTGAAATGTCATTTAGACAAATAAATGACCAGATGTGGCTGATAGAAAAAAGAAAATAATTCCGAAAATTACATGGGTATAACAAACACTGATAACGTATATGTAAAAATAAACTTGATAGTTTGAACAGTGTATAGGGTACCATAATACTTCCTGATAATAATGACGAATCAATTGAAAAGAATATATTATTGAAATCCCTTAAAAAAAGAACAACGTTGCAAGACTGTGACATATATAACATAGCCAGAAGACATAGTAACTAGCAAACATTGAGATTAGCAAAAATAAATTTTGAAGGCCAAGAATTACCTGGAAAATTAAAATTATGGGCGAAAATAGAGAATTAAGACCATATGTTCCAAACCACTATAGTGCCAAAACTGTAGCAAGTACGGAAATATAAAGAAAAACTGCCAAAATACACATACATGTATGCGCGGATTGCGGATCTAACGAATAGTGGAAGCGCGGTGAACCAAAATGCATAAATTGTAGGCAAATTCGCCATGCAAGGTATAAGGAATGCATGCTTTATATATAAATACAGAACTGAAATTAATGCAGGAAAGAACAGAAAAATTAGAATTGAAAGTTTGAGAAATTCATGATCCCACTAGGAAAATCTTTTCTTCTATGCAAGGACAAATAATGAAACTAAAATGGACACAGACGAGGGTAACAAATCCCAGTTAGATAAATCTCCAGAAATAAAAACTATCTTAGAGGGAGAACTAAAAGAGCAAAGAACCAAGAAACGAAAACAAATGCTAATATGGATAATATTTGTTCGAATTCATTTGAGATATTAAGGCAAATGGAAGCACAAGAAGATCATGCATATACTACAGAAATAACAAAGAAAGTTGTGATGAACTGGAAGCATGAGATAAAATAAGGCCTTTAGAGAGAACTCCACCCAAAACCAGAAAACCAACTATTGCTAGAGAGATAGCAGTTAAACTAAAGACAAAAGACCCGAATAAAAAACATAAACCAAAGAATGATAAGAATGTATCTTTATCTCCTAAAATAATAAAAAAACCAATCGAAGAAATAGCAGACAAGCAAACCATAGACAAAAATTATTATTTGAAGGGAGGAGGTTATTCCATCACCAATAATTGGTACAAAAAGAGTAAATGAAAAAAGAACGATACATGAAAAAAACATGCGAATGTAATGAATTTTTCATTCAGTTTTACAAAAAAAAAAAAAAGTTTAACAAACACTAATAAATTTTAGGAAATACAAAAACAAAAAAACTACTAGTATGGACTCTCACGAAAGAGGTTGTATGTGCATAGGACACCTAATACTTTACAAAGAAAAACAAACAGATGTCGCGAATAAAATCATAGAAAAATACTTATTACAATTTTACAGTCATTTATGGCTTCGAAAACTAACTGGTTTCCAGATGAATAGCGAAATGTAATAATAATTCTTATATCCTAAGCGGGAAAGGATCCCAGTAAATTAAATAATTATAGGCCAGATTCCTTAACAGTTGTTGAAACAAGTTGTTGGAGGAAATGGTAATTGCACGAATAACGTGGCACATTCGTGAAAATAAAATTTTAAGTCCCACCCAGTTTGTTTCACAACATAAGAGATCCACATTGGATTCTCTGTCCAGTTTGGAAGACCACATACTTAGGGTGTTAGAAAGAAAACAAATTACCGTAGGTGTCGTTGTTGACATCCAAAAGACATACGACACTTCATGGAGGTATTCAGTATTAAAAGCATTGCATAGAAATAACGTGTGTGGCCATTTGCGAAAATTTTTCAAAAACTTTATGACACTTCGCACTTTTCAGGTGAACATTGACGATGTTTTGTCACAAACATTTCCACGTGCAAATTGGTGGCACATTGTTTACATTGGCCATTTATGATATTAGTAACAATCTTCCTGTCGGGATTAAAAGTAGCCTTTCTATGGATGACGTTGCCATTATTATACAGCATCACGCATAAAGCATGCAGAACGAATTATTAATAAAACCAAAATAAAAAAAAAATAGATGAATGGACCTCATCTGTAGGCTTTAAATTCCCCATGGAAAAAAACTCAAGCTGTCAAGTTTTATAAAAATAACAGTTGGAAAAAAAGGTTAAGAAATAGATTTAAAAATCAGAAACCATAATATACCCATCAGCCAAAAAGCAAAATTTATGGGATTAACATTTAATGCACGCTTGAATTGGAATGCCCATATAGTATACGTAAAATCTAAATGCAAAAAAAGCGTTAAACCTAATTAAAAAAAACCTGAAGCTAATTGGGGAGCTGATAGACATACTATACTGTATAAAACAACAGAGTTGTCAATCATTGATCATGGAAGTGAAATATATGGCTCAGTATCGGATGCAACACTGAAAACATTATATCTAATTTACATTGAAGGCCTAAGACTATGCACAGAAGCATTTAGATCCTCACCAGTCTCTTCGGTACAAGTTGAATGTTTCTCCACAGAGAAATAATAACAATGAAGCGTGTATTAAGAATCAAGATAAATGATTCACCTACGAAAACACTAGTTGATCTAAGAGATATATTTATAAACATTCATTCACCACCTTTCCAAATTAGAGCTACTAAATTTCTAAGGCACTGAATATAGAACACAACTACCTCCGACAGTAAAATGACCACCCCATTGGACTACGAATAGAAGAAAAACTTGCACGCGCTTAAAATATTTATCAAAAAGTTATCTAACCCGGAGCACCATAGACAACATACAATAGATCATGTAAGAAAAGGTCCACATTATGCAATATACACAAATGGGTCCAATCACAATATGGAGTAGGATATGCAGCAGTATATCAAAACGAAACATCCGTTTCTATCTACCTGACTGTGCCTCAGTCTTCACAGCAGAGTTCTGTGCAATCACATCAGCCATCACATATTAAGGAAGCAACATTCAATAAATTTGTGATTTTTTAGTGACCCAAGAAGTGCTATACAAGCCATTCAGAGTTACCAGACACCACAGACAAAAATGTGGGTATTACAGTATTGAATTTCCAAAAGCAAGAGCTCGTTTCCACATGGAAATTAAAAAGCATGAAAGGATGTTTTGACTATTTTCATATCTTCACTAAATTCAAAAACACCCTTGACTTTAGTCTGGAAGAGAGTTAGAAAAATAACAGGCAGATTTACTCCTTGTCAACCTCCAGTTATGGAGATCAGTGGTTGCGAAGTAGCAGATCCCTGATTAGTGGTAAATGAGCTTGCTAAAAATTTTCCGAATGTTACAAAGAAAAATGATGACTGACCCCATTCAGCTTAAAGAAGGCTGAAGGAACAGGTTGACGTCGATTTTAATACATCAAGGAATGAACAATACAAAGTACCCTTTGCTATGAGAGAATTTTAATCAGTCTTAAGTAAATGTAGTTAATCAGTTCCTGGACTGGGTGATAAACATGTTCAGTGATTAAGCATATTCCCGAAAATACCAGATTTTTTTTATATTAAGCCTTATTAACAGAATATACCGAGAACATATCCCTAAACTTTGGGAGATGTTAAAATTACTGCCATTTGTGAAAGCAGGAAAAGACCCATTCAAGACAGAGAACTATCATCCTATTGAACGCTTAATGTGGTACTTAGAACGTGGTAAATATGTGTCACCTGCCCAGTTTAGTTTTCGAAGTATGCACTCGACAACTGATGTGTTCATTCGAATGGAATCTTCAATATGTGAAGCTTTTGCTAACAAACAGCATCACGTTACTGTTTTCTTTGTTCTTGAGAAGGCTTATGATACAACATGGAGATATGGCAATCTGAGGGTTCTCTATGAATGTAACCTGAGAGACAATTTGCCTCTTTTTATCAAGGCTTTAAAAAAAATAGGTTATTCCAGGTTAAGGTAGGGGTAACAATGTCAGATGTATTCAACCAAGAAGGAGTGCCACAAGGAAGTGTTTTAAGTGGAATTTTGTTCACTTTAGTAATCGAAGGGGTATCTAAAATAATTCCCCCAGAGGCAGCTTACTACTCTTTTGTTGATGACCTTTCGATGTCTTATGCAGCAACAAGGATGGTAGTAGCTGAACACCACCTTCAGCTCTGCATGGATAAACCTAGTAAAGTGGGCTGAGACGAATGGATTTAGGTTTCTGCTGGTAAAATGGTAACCATACATTTTTGCCATACAAGAGGATTCCATTCTGATCCAGATCTGTTCATAAATGGGCAGAGAATCCCAAGTCTTGGTAAAACCAGGTTTCTTGGGTTGATTTTTGATAGCAAGCTGACTTGGATTCAACATCTGAAATATATTAAGACAAAATCCTTGAAAGCTATGAATGTGCTGAAAGTTGTATCTCACACTTCGTGGGGTGCAGACCGAACTCAGATGTTGAGACTATACAAAGCCTTGGTCTTTTTAAAATTAACTAATGGATGTGAAGTGCACACTTCAGCAAAGCCTCATAGCCTTAAAATGCTCAATTCAATTCATCATGGAGGAGTAAGATTGTGTACAGGAGCATTTAAAATCTCTGACTGAGAGCATGCTTGTAGATCCTGTTGAGATGCCTCTGGATCTTCATTACCAGCGTCTGCTGGTTCGGAACTGGTACAGATTTCAGAGGCTCCCTAAGTCTTTAACCAGTATTTGTAAGAGAAATGAAAGGCATTGGCAATTTTATTAAAATCACCCCAAGCAACCTCAACCATTTGCTTTTAGAGTAAAATGTATTATCAGCGAATTAAACATGCCATGGATGGAGATTTTACCTGCAAGGTATTCAGTTAGTCCCCCATGGAACCTTCCAGAGGTAAAATTTCATAGATATTTTCATTTTACCAACGCAGAAATGTCCAGTGAGGCAATGCAGTCAATATGTTTAGATCAATCCTCGTAAAATGATAACTCTGTTGCAGTTTTACGGATGGCTCAAAATCAGATGCTGGTGTCGGCTTTGGAGTGGTCCTCCCTTATGTAAAAGAAGCGTGAGATTATCATCTGCTGCATCCATTTTTACAGCAGAATTGCAGGCAATTTTTAATGTCTTGAAGGAAATTTTAAATCAGGATGGAAATAGTTTTACTATATATTGTGACTTGAAGTGTTCTTCAGTCGTTGGAATCTGTATTTCTTTAAACCCTCTGATTTTAATAGATATTAGAATGGCTACTTCTAGTGAAAAGAAGAGGTAAAGACATAGATTTTTGCTGGGTGTCTTCCCATGTTGGGGTGGTTGGGAACGAGCAAGCTGATCAACTTGCTAAGTCAGCAGTCACCTCCCCAAAACCCAGAAGATTCCTACTACCATATCGGGATGTATATCCTCTAATAGATCAGAAAATTAAAAAAAATTTTTGGCAGTCCCTTTCGGAAAATATTGTGTCCTTGGTCATATCCTTATATGCCAAGGAGACAAGAATCGATGTTGTGCAGGCTTAGGGTTGGACGTAGAAGACTCACTCATGGGTTCTTGATGTCCGGCGAAAATCCTCCATTGTGCGATGAATGTATTGTACCCTTGACTGTGAGACACTTGCTGGTCGAATCTCCCAGTCTTGGGAATCTGAGGCATAGGTTCCTATCCTTGGAACGTGACAGAGAAGGACATTTTATCCTAGCTATAATTGTCGGTGAGGATTGTAATATAGAGCAGTTATACGGTATATTCTTACGAGGGACGCAGGCCTCCTCAACAAAGGTTAGATCGTATACTTACAAAGTGTGTGTATGTATGGATAGTAAATTTGAACAGATATGATTGTATACATATATATCTTTAGATATTGTTATATGAAATTGCTTTTAAACTTATTTTGTTTCCTATTTAGTATTATTATTGCGTCAGTAACCTAGGTGTTGTGATCTATTTTTCTTTCCTATTTAATTTTATTACGGCGTCAGTAGCCTAGGTGTTGTGACGCCAGTTTTAATAGACATAAATCAATCAGTCAGTCATTAGTGACTATATAATATATTAAAACAAGTATTAAATATGAATGGCAAAATTTATGGAATGAAGGATCTGAAAATAGCAAATTAAAGCAGATAAAGCCTAGAGTTGGAAAATGGAGCTCATAATAGGTCGTATTCGTCTGACACTTGGACACCTAGTGAATAATCCATATGGCCTGCTCCTGAATGCTCTGAGTGTAAAGTAATGATAACAATTAAACATTTGTTGTGTGATTGCCAAAGTATAATTAGCAGCGGCTATCAAGTTTTGGAAATGAATCTATTAGTGAGATTTTGTCAGAATCTTCAACATTTTCAAATAGAACAATTTCAGTATTATGAGGAATTGTAGTTTAATCGACCAAATATAAAAATTTAAAATAAATCATGAAAATACACAAATCCTATGGATTTTTCATAAACTTTTTAAAAAGATAACAATTTTAAAAATGTTATCGAATTTATCCTGATTGCTATATTTTTCTGCGTCTTGTTATTGTGTGTATGCAACCGTATAAATGTATTTATTGTACGTAGGCATGCCAGTGTAAAAGAAGCTTTGTATACATATATATATATATATATATATATATATATATATATATATATATATATATATATATATATATATATATAAATTGTTTATTTCATTTTCATTTATCAAAGCACTGAATGACCTCATCGGTC
>JANJGK010008018.1:15000-28476 GCA_039081455.1 Macrobrachium rosenbergii
TCGAAATGAATGTTTCAGTGTGCAACCGGTTGTAGAACTACTTTTTTGTATTCATCACTGCAATGCAACGCTTCTGGATATTTGTTAAGTTATATTAACAAAAAAGTTCCTTGGCAATGGTAACGTTGTAACTTCTGTGAACACTTTCTAGAATATCATTATGATAATAATAATAATAATAATAATAATAATAATAATAATAATTTGGCAGCAGACCCTCTTTTAAACAGGTTCTATTGAATATTATTGCTGCTTCAGCTGCATTTATTTTGTAGAAGACTTTTTTCTATTTTCCTTATTGCGGACTTCTCTTCAGTGGAGGTGCGTGCTAACAGCTCGCCTATATTTGTCATTTCATGGGGGAAAAGTCAAAATCTGGATTCTGCTTCTTTATATATTCTATACAGTTAGTTATATACAATTGTTGCCGCGACGCGTTTCGACAGACTCTTCTGTCATTCTCCAGCGGGAGCTAGTAGAGGACTGGCAGATTGCATAGGTCCTTCTGAATTTATACACGGGCTTCAGCGGGGGGTCATGGATGGCGAATTCTGATTGGTTGCAGTCAGCGAACTTCAAGCCAAATTTCTGCGGCGAAGCTCGATCCTGACAGATCTTCGCAACCTGGGAATGTCATTCATTCCAGCGTTCCCATTGGCCTGCCGTTGCGTGATGTCATGCCGGCTGACATCATCGGTAGTTTGGCTGCTATTGGGCTGCGGATGAATGATGTCATTATCTACTCTTTCTGTCGTAGTCGGGGGATTGTCTCGAAGGGCGCCTCGCTCATCAGGGGCATCTCCATTTTCAGGGTTGTCGTTTTCAGGTATTCGTTGGATTTGGTGGGTGTATAATGACATCATTCATCCGCAGCCCAATAGCAGCCAAACTACCGATGATGTCAGCCGGCATGACATCACGCAACGGCAGGCCAATGGGAACGCTGGAATGAATGACATTCCCAGGTTGCGAAGATCTGTCAGGATCGAGCTTCGCCGCAGAAATTTGGCTTGAAGTTCGCTGACTGCAACCAATCAGAATTCGCCATCCATGACCCCCCGCTGAAGCCCGTGTATAAATTCAGAAGGACCTATGCAATCTGCCAGTCCTCTACTAGCTCCCGCTGGAGAATGACAGAAGAGTCTGTCGAAACGCGTCGCGGCAACAATTGTATATAACTAACTGTATAGAATATATAAAGAAGCAGAATCCAGATTTTGACTTTTCCCCCATGAAATGACAAATATAGGCGAGCTGTTAGCACGCACCTCCACTGAAGAGAAGTCCGCAATAAGGAAAATAGAAAAGTCTTCTACAAAATAAATGCAGCTGAAGCAGAAATAATAATAATAATAATATGCTTTTATTCATATGAGAAAAGTCATATTACAACATCAATTTGATAGACGTCCTTTGAAATCTACATCAAAAGGGGGCGCAGAAAAAGCTTTCTTTACCTCAAAGTTCCTTGTGGAATTTCCACAGAAAATCCTACATTAATATAGACAGCAGCTCCTAAGATGATTCGTCGAATCCATTAAATAAGCCTTCCTGCGTTTTTTGTTTTTACCTCACTGAAGTGGTTGTTGAATAATGAATGACATTTATGCAAAATACTGAAATTTTCTGCATGATTATGTAAAGTGACCACTAATAAGACTAATATTTCATTCGTATTTTACTGAACTTCTTTGCCGGGTTTTTACAGTCATTTATTTTTATTAATAATAATAATAATAATAATAATAATAATAACAATAACACCAGCTAGCTTGCAGTAATAAGTGGTAAGAGCACCAACCTGAGGGAGTGATAGAAAACGATCAGGCAAAGATCCTCTGGGACTATGTGGTATCAGACAGATAGGGTGATACGTACCAGTAGACCAGATGTGACGTTGGTTGACAAAATCACGAAGAAAGTATCACTCGTTGAGGTCGCAATACCATGGGACACCAAGTAGATGAGAAAGAAGGGGAAAAAAATTGAAAAGCATCAAGACCTGAAAATCGAAATAAGAAGGGTATGGAGTATATGCCTGTGGAAATTGTACCCATAGTCATAGGAACACTAGGCACGATCCCAAGATCCCTGAAAAGGAATCTGGAAAAACTAGATGCCGAAGTAGCTCCAGGGCTCATGCAGAAAAGTGTGCTACTGGAAACAGCGCACATAGTGAGAAAAGTGATGGACTCCTAAGGAGGCAGGATGCAACCCGGAACCCCACACTATAAAAACCACCCAGTCGAATAGCATGACTGTGATAGACCAGCCCCCCCCCCCCCAACAAAAAAAAATATTCCATGTATTGGCACAGCTTTCAAACATAGCAATGAATATTTAACGAAGCATTATAAATATACCGAGAGTTTGATGTTCCTGTCCAGTTTTGAGAATAATACCCACTTTCTCTCTCTCTCTCTCTCTCTCTCTCTCTCTCTCTCTCTCTCTCTCTCTCTCTCTCTCTCTCTCTCTCTCTCTCTCTGTGGAAGCTGCTGCTGCCTTTAAGGGAAAGACCAAAATGAAAGCTACTGGCGTTGTTCATCCTGAGATCAAGAGACTCCGATGAATATTTATACACAGATCAAACCTGACGTCGTTCCTTTAGAAAAATCTTCCATTTTACTTCTCTCTCAGTCAAATTTCGGGGAATAGGCCACTGATCATCCGGCGTTGGTGCAATTTTGTGTGCGAGGCAGGACATAATATTTTCTTCTGCCTGGCGATCAAACATTTCCTGTTAAATCACCGACGAATTTTCACTCTATTCTGAATCTCTGTCCGAAGCTTCGAGTGATCTCGATATGTTCTGAACCTACGTCCGAAGCTTCATTGAAAAGGGGTAAACAGTCCGTGAAAATGATTGGTGCTAAATTAAACTTCTCCGAGAACGAGGTGATGTAGAGGTTTAGATGAATTGCTGAAGAGAACCTGCTGAATTCCTTTAACAACTATGTAACAAAAGAAATAGTGTTCTTGCCTATTGTTTCAACTGTAAGTATTTGGGCCTATTCAACAAATATTAGTTAAAGTAGGCACCTATCAGCATTTAACTTTTATACGGGTGAAAATTCCCTGCAGTGATATGTTCTGTTATGCGTTATTTTAACGCCATACATTAATTCGGTTTTCTTACGGTGGTATTAATCATGAAATTGCTTGCATATCCAGAAAACGGCATGATAAAAAATGGAGTTGATTTGCTAATCATCTAACTCTGACTAGTGACTTCCTAGCTTAATTCTTAGAAGATGTCACTGTTTTTCATGAGCCTCCTCCCCCTGCTTCTCTTGAACGGCTTATTTCATTACTGGTTTTGGCGGATGTTCTACGGACGCGTGCCCTTTGCGACTCCAGCCTCCCCATTTATCCAGTTCCTCGTTGGACGGGTCGGTATAGTTCTCGGATAGCACTTTACTGAGCCCGCGTTCGAGTCTCCGGCCGGCCAGTGAAGAATTAGAGGAATTTATTTCTGGTGATAGAAATTCATTTCTCGGCATAATGTGGTACGGATTCCGCGATAAGCTGTAGGTCCGGTTGCTAGGTAACCAATTGGGTCTTAGCCACGTAAAATAAGTCTAATCCTTCGGGCCAGCCCTAGGAGAGCTGTTAATCAGCTCAGTGGTCTGGTTAAACTAAGGTATACATAACTTATTTCCCCACTTATCCGAACTTGGGATCGGCACGGAGTTGGGCTGGCTTGGTCTCCCACAGTCTAGGTTCCAACTCTGATTTAGACACGAACGCCGAACAAACAACTTCCCACCATCCCTCCCTGCTCCTCTGTTCCATTCACTTCCAAAGACTTCACTTTATCGAGGTCTTTTTTCCGGAGGCCACAAAACCCCCAAACATTATATTTTCATTCTCCGTCTCTCCCTATAAAAGGCTCTCACTTTCCCTCTTACCTCGTTTCATCCAAAATATGACATCTGTTTCCATTGCAAATTCATTGGCATTCTCTTGCAACTGTTGCCTGCAGTCGATTTGCAGTACAAGGGGAAATAAGGAATTTCTCAACAAGCGCTATGTGTATTTCATGATCTCCAGCATTTTAAGATGATTTTACATAAACATTCTAACAGAACAGGCTTTCCCATACACACTAACAGACGTACAGTACATGTAATGATCCAAAAACAAGTTGCCATAAGCTTACCTAAGCAAAGTATAGTTTAACATAAACTATAGAAATTTTAAATATACGAAAACTAGAATAGATAATATACAATATACACAATACAAGGCAAAATTGTTTATATATTTAACAACTTTCAATATGTTCAATTAGTTTTTTACGCTCCCAATATAAATCATTGAACTGGATTTCTTTTCATTGACAATAGTAAACATCCCATGGAACACTGCTGAAACAGAATGCAACAAGGTTTTCGTAACAACTGCATTAAGGGGTTTTAGACGCTTTATTTTTGAAAAAGCCATTTTCATTGTCCTAAAAGTTTCTCTGCCAAGAAGGTTCATTTCAATACCAATAAAATAAATGGGTCCTTTGTCCCGTTTTCAGTGAAGCTTTGGACCGAGGTTCAGAATGTATAGAGATTATTCTATTATTCGGGTCGTAGTAAGAGTATTCATTGCTTCGAACAGAGATTCAGAAAACAGAGAGAATACTCGAGGCTTGAACAAGGGAAAGGGGTTGATCCCTTCATAGTAAAATTTGTTCACGCTTTTCGTAAAATCGCGTCGCCGCGAGATCGTAATAGCCTCATTCCCTTTATTCCCCGAAATCTGGCTCAAAATGGAATCAAACGTAACATTTATGTTCAATATGAAGGCCGTAAGGTTGAAACTTTGTATAAAAATTGCACGAAATTTCTTGATCTCTTGACAGATAAAACCTGTAACTTTAATTCTGGTCCTTCCCTCCAGACAGCAGTTTCCGAGAGGGATAACATTGACTTTTGCTCACAAAGTTGAACAGGAACATCGTTCGCAAGAGATCTTTGTTGTGCTCCGTTATTTTTGCATTCCTCGGTTTGACGGCTTGGTGGATGCATGGTTACCAATACTAATAATGAAAATCATAAGAATCATAAATTGTATTGTTATTGTCATAAGCATTAGTGGTATACACAAATTGCATATATGCAGATTGAATAATTTATTAGAAATCCAAGAAGTATTATGGTAAGATTAAATATATATATTTATTTATATATATATATATATATATATATATATATATATATATATATATATATATATATATATTGTATATATATATATTGTATATATATATATATATATATATATATATATATATATATATATATATATATATATATATATACACACAGTATATGCTAGCTGACCAACTTGACGCTGCCCTGAAAAACTCTGAATGACATTCTTCAATCTCATTCTTCAATCTCTCTCTCTCTCTTTCTCACGCTCTCCCAACACACCCATTCACTGTCATAGAATTCAACAACCTTAGTCCGCATAATCACAAGTTTACCTTTGACTTCTTCTGTAAGTTCATCAAAACTGCAGTTAAAACCTATGTGTAGACAACAACTTGTGGGCGGAGGCAGTCCACTCACCACAACGGATGAAATGGTGGTATTACCTAAGTTATTTCCAACCAATTGACAGGTAAGTGTATGTATGGACAGGTTAGCATCAATTTTGTGACAGTTTCTGATGTATTTCATCTGGGAAGTACCTCAGACTCTCTGATCAGAATATGAATTAGTTGTGTATAGTAGACATTATTCATTTCACTCTTATACCCTTCACCGCTATTTGTAGGCCATTGTTAGTCCAAATCATACAATAAAAATTTAAAGCAATATTTCCATGTGACACAGACAATTTAGTATAGGCCTAGGCCAATGATGTATTTTTATGATATGTGTTACTATAATGAAAGTAAACTTTACTGTCCAATTCATAAAAAGCTCAAGCAATGCCCTAGTTCTAATTTAAACTCATCCATTTATGTTATATGAGAATAGACATCTTTTTTTAATAATAACAAATATTTAGTCTATACTCTGTTGCATCTTCTTACTTCTTTCCTATTATCAAGTCCCCCTTGATGTGGGACCACCTTGACATGGTGATGGGGCTCTTGAACAACAGGAATTTGTTCCCGGGTTTGCGTCCAAGAGTCTCGTGTATTATTATATATTTCTTTGTACTAATTTAGTGGAATTTTCCACTTTTTGTAAAATTTATTGGAGATGATAAATAGGAAAAGATATCATAGCTGGGATTGGGTTTATATGTGAAGCTAAATAGTGGGAACTGTGGTAGGATCATCAACTACCAGATAATGTTTGGACCTGAGAGAGATCCGATTGATATCTCAAAGGCGGAACTTTTCTTTAGGGCTGGACCACTGATTCCAGGGGGGTCTGGTTCTGGGGATAGGACTCTCAGGCATTCTAGCTGGTTTGCCCATAATACGTCAGTCTGAGGACTATATGTCTATAACAACAATAGATAATGTAAACGTTAAAAAAAAAAAAAACATGACACTATGACTAGCACTACAGTGTCAAAATTGTAGTAAATATGGGTATGCAAAGAAATTTTGTAGAAATGTACCTGTGTGCTCGTATTGTGGATCTGAAGAACATGCCACACAACGGAAGCGCAGTAAACCGAGTGTATAAACTGTGGGCAAGACCATTATGCAAGGTCCAAAGAATATATGTACTGTGTATACAATATACAGTTAAAAATATTACAATAAAAACTGGTATGTCTATAAGAGAAGCTAAATTTGAAATAAAAGTGAGAGGAATTCAAGACCCGTCTAAGAAATATACATATTCTTCAATGATA
The DNA here is from genome assembly GCA_039081455.1 of Macrobrachium rosenbergii. Classification (NCBI taxonomy): domain Eukaryota; kingdom Metazoa; phylum Arthropoda; class Malacostraca; order Decapoda; family Palaemonidae; genus Macrobrachium; species Macrobrachium rosenbergii. The sequence continues at coordinate 21,814 of JANJGK010008018.1, forward strand.
AGAACCAATAATGAAGGAAAAACTCATACAGATAGTAGTAACGGAGCACAGAAAAATAAATCTCATAAAGAAATAAATACTTTCCAAAGACTAAAATTGTGGAGAATCAAGAAACAGGTGCAAATGATATGGATACTATTTTCTCAAATTCATTTGAAATATTAATGCAAATAGCTCAAGAAGATACTACCACAACAGTAACAGAGGAAAGTAGTGGTGGACTAGAATATAAAGATAAAAAGAGACCTTTGGAGAGAACGCCACCCAGAACGAAGAAACCAACTATTATTAGAGAAACATTGGTTAAGCGAAAGACAAAGGATATGAAGGAAGAACAAACACAAAATCAAGCTAAGAATATACCTTTATCTCCTAAAATAATAGTAAAGCCTATTGATACAGATATCCAAAACACTAAAGAAGTAGATGAGATCCATACTATAGATAACAATGATTATGTCAAGAGAGAAGAGGTTACTCCATCTCCAATAATTGGTATAAGAACAAATGAAACAAGAAATATACATGATAGCAAATATGGATATAACGATTGTTTCATTGAATTGTGCAATAATAACAAAAACTTAACAAAAGACGGTTTAACAAACATTATAAGAAATTTTATGAAATATAGAAAAAAAGAAACCACTGATTTGAGCACCCATGAAAAAGGTTGCACACTTATATATTATAAAGAAAAACAAGTAAATGTAGTGAGAAAATTATTAGAAAAAATGCAAATTGATAATACAAAAATGTAAAGTAAAACTCGGCCGCTTTAACATAAAATTTTCTATAGCTATATATAAATGAAACGTAAATGGTCTACAGACCAAATTACTCCTAGGAGAAGTACAACGATTACTAAAAAAATAAGAACCAATGATATTATGTTTATAGCATGTCAACAAAACAGTCAACAATAGGTAAATACACCTGAGTATCTACATCACGAGAGGAAGAAGGAAATTTAGGCACAGCCATATATGCACATGACAAAGTATGTTATGACAAAGTACCTGTAAACATTCCTGACTTACAAATATCAGGTTTTAAAATCCGAGTAAAAAACGATAGTTATATAATTTATAATTTATACAATCAACTTAATAAAGATTACGACGCTGATAAACTTAAAGACATTCTTAACCATACCAAGGAACCTACATTAATAATAGGTGATTTTAATGTTCACAACCCGACATGGAACTACAATTGTACAAACTCAAATAGAACAGGAAGTAGAAATAGGAGAATTCATAGATTCAAAGACATGTTCTGTATAAATGATGATTAAATCAGCACATATTTTTCAAAAACTCATGAAACATTTTCCTCAGCAGACTTAACTCTATATACAACAATATGGTTGACAGATTAGATTGGAATACAGTTGATGACTTGCACACCAGTGATCACTTCACAATATTAATTTCATTATTACAAAATTATACCACTAAGCATGTCCCACCATATAATATCCCACCATTTGAGTATAAAAGATCATAATGAAACATAAATTTCTTGTTAACATCATGCTGCTGATAAAGCAATACCAAAATCAAAACCTCATCCAACAAAACAAAGTTCCATGGTGTTCTGAAAAACTAACAGCATTAATAAAAATAAAACACTTAATAGGGAAATGATTAGATAATTTGAATAGAAAGTTCAGTAAAATAAATAAAACATTACCGATAATAGAAGGAACTTTACAAGAGGTGACTATATTATTACTAGAAATTGGTACATTAAAATTATATACAACAAAATATATGCAAAATTTCAAAAGGAGGTAATTCAAGGAAGAATAATTTCATGGAGGAAATATGTATCAGATCTCTCTAAAATACTCCCATACAAAAAATATGGGAAAATTTCAGGAAAATAAATGGTACCCATGTTAAACCACCCAGACACGCCATATTAAAAGATAAAAAAAAATACTTGATCTAAAAGAAATAAGTAATGTAATCAGAGAAAACCTTGCAAATGTAAGCAGTGGTAAAAATTTGAACATTTCTGCACAAAGAAAAATAATATATAATTATTAACAAGTTTTGAAACAATAGAAGATATATATTATAATATAAAATTTAATATGGAAGAGTTGGAATATGCTCTCTTGAACAGCAATAAATCTGCTCCTGGGGGGTGACTGTATTAGTTTTGAGATGATCTGCCACTTAGCACCTTTGGCTAAGTCGTACGTTTTACAGTTTTATTATCATTTATGACTTCGAAATTTATTTCCTGATAAATGGCGTTAAGCTATAATTATTCCTTTCCCCAAACCTGGAAAGACTCTAAGTAATGTAAATAATTACAGACCAGTTTCTTTAACAAGTTAGGTACGCAGATTACTAGAAAAAATGGTAAATGCTCGACTAGCATGGCACATTCGAGAATCTACACTGGATTCTCTGTCCAACTTAGAAGACCGCATACGAAGATAATTTGAACGAAAGCAAATTACTATAGCCATCTTTTTTGACACTAAAAAGGCATATGATACTACATGGAGATATGAAATATTAAAAACATTACATAAAAACAGCATCCGTGAACATTTGCCCAGGTTTATCCAAAACTTTTTGGCAAATCGCACTTTTCAAGTGAGAATTGATGATGTATTGTCAAGTACATCTCCACTTGAAAATGGTGTTCCACAAGGGAGCGTCCTTAGTGGCACTCTGTTTACCTTAGCAATAAATGACATCAGTAATAATTTACTTATTGGAATTAAAAGTAACTTGTATATGGATGATTTTGCTATATATTATTTAGCATCTCGCATAAAACATGCAGAGCGAATCATTAATAAAATGGGCCACATCTGTAGGCTTTAAATTATCCATACAAAAGACTCAAGCAGAAACGTTTTATAAAAAAAAAATGGAAAAAAGATGAAGAAATAGATTTAAAAATCAGTATTCAGTCCATACCAATTGGCCAAACAACAAATTTTCGGGATTAGTATTTGATACTCATTTGAACTGGAAAGCCCACATAACATACATGAAATCAAGATGTAAGGAAATGAAGAGGCTGATAAAGCAGCTAAAGAAGCAGTGCACATGACAAGAGCTAATGCAGACTTCCCTGTTGGTGACTATATAAGATATATAAAAACAATCAATGTAAGTAAAGGGCAAAATATATGGAATGAAGAACCTGAAAATAATAAATTAAAACGGATAAAATCAGAGAGAGAGACACAAACAAGTAATTCTGACGCGTCTTCAAATAGGCCATACTTGTTTGACACATGGACACTTAATGAACAGTCCGCATGGCCCTCCCCTTCCTCCCGAATGGCCAGAGTGCAGTGTTAATAACAGTCAAACATGTATTGTGTGAATGTCCAAAATATAACCTGCAGCGATTATAAAATTTTGGAAATAGATGAATGAAGGAAATTTTGTCAGAATCTTCTACCGTTTCAGTTCTTCCTGTTTTGATATTCATGGGGAACTGTGATTTAATTAATAAAATATAAAAAGTAAATAATAAAAATACGAAAACCCTTAGGGCATCTGATGAATTTTAAAACAACAAAATTTTAAAATGTTGCTTAACTTATTCTGAATTTTAATATACCTTTTTAGTGAGTATATTATGAAAACGAGTATAAATGTGTTTATTGTGTGAGTGTGTTCCAGTATGAGAGCGTATGCCTTTGTGCAGTTTTTTATTTTATTTTCATTCATTCATCACAATTCCGAATGACCTATTTGGTCCCAGTGCATTTGCTAGGCCTCTGGCCTAGACCTGGCATTTTATGCAAATCCCTATGAGAGCTGATAGTCAGTTCAGTGGTCTGGTTAAACTGTTTTAATAATAATAATAATAATAATAATAATAATAATAATAATAATAATAATAATAATAATAATAATAATAATAATATCAAGTGAATTGCTGCAACAGTTAGTCTTTCACACCCCTCATCATATTAAAAAAAATGGCTATACACTTTCCTATACGACTAACTTCAACTCGTGATACGAATTTTTTATTTCGGTTTTAGGGACATATTTAATATAACATAATAAATTGCCATTAAGATATCAAATTCCTTAACATAGAATTGTGTATAAAGTTACACACACGGCACCTATAAACTTGGCCAATTCGTATAATAACATAATCATGAATCAAATAAAATCTTTCCCTCCTCCGAGGAATGTTAGGCAATCGGTTATGTATGTTTTGAATAAATACACATAGATAAAAGATAGAAATGAATTTATATCATTCTAATATATAACAATAAACAATTTTATTTTCCCAAATGATGGGAATACTATTCCTTACTGTGCATGATCACATCAGCAAAAGGTATGAATTGATGTGTTGTGTAAGCTGTGAGCGCTTCGAGTTACTCGGAGCACAGTAGTTTCCATTTCTTAATCCCTATTTACATCTAATACAGTTACCTCCAAGTGCCTTTCCGAAAAGATTTCCAAATGTAATGATCTACATTCCTGTAAAATTGTAATCTAGAATTATCAGTCATTATCTTCCGGGTAATCAGTACCACTCATCGTGAAAAGGAACTTATCTTCCATATGCATTAAAGTGTTTTGCCAATTCACATGATGAATAATTCCAACCATCAACCACTGAGTGTCCAGGATGAGATTTCCATTATTCCAGCACAGCCAACAACGTGTTGTTCTTCCTACACGATGATGGTGATCACGTAATAAATGACGTAGGATTGCGTGTAGGACCATCTTAACACTGTACACAAAAAGGGAATGTGTTTATTTATTATATCAACGCCTTCAATCATATGAATGGGTGGGTCAAATGTCGTGATTATTGCTTTTCACGTGATGAAGCGGTTGCTAGATGTCGCGTATGTTTTTTGTTTATGCAGACGCTGCCTTCCGCAATTTTGCATCGTAAATTGTTTTCCTTTGTATGTAATAATTTAGTAATAAACCTCATTGATTGAGATTGATTTCGCTCCAAAGTGTTTGAAAGAGAGAGAGAGAGAGAGAGAGAGAGAGAGAGAGAGAGAGAGAGAGAGAGAGAGAGAGAGAGAGAGAGAGAGAGAGAGTTTGGTGGTGGTTTCTGCTGGCTGAAATCGTCGCGCTTAGCCACTACTATGCATGCGCTTAGTCGGCTTTGCTTACTATGGAAAGAAAGTATGAATTTAGGTTTTCAGTTTAGACTTTATCGAGGTAATAAACAATTATATTAATTATCATGAGTTATGATAAAAATTCACGTAAGTTCGGTCAAAAATTGGTGTTATAGGGCATTTATTGCTGTACGTTAATCATACCTCTTGCAGCACCCAGAAGAAAAGGTGAAGTGTCGGGTGAAAAATGAGAGTAAACCTAGAAAACTGAGGGAAAAGGTGACGTAAAAACGAAAATTTCATTTGTTTTGACTGTGTTTGTATGTCTGTCACGGGTAGGGGTTTGATTTTGAATTAAAAACCTTTCTTGAGTGACATAGAGGCCGTGAGCAAAATTTTGTCTGGGTCTGTCAAGCGGTTCGGATTTCTTTAGTGGACAAACAAATATACAAACATTCCCTTTTATATATATATAGATGTGTGTCTATAATATATATAATATATATATATATATATATATATATATATATATATATATATATATATATATATATATATATATATATATATCATGTGTGTGTGCACACACATGTGCATTTTTGTCTGATGTGGCTAGTGCCGTATGAGTTTTTCGTTTTTGCTGATGTTTTCATCTACATCATACCAGTTAAATTTCAAACAATGACCATTTTGTTGATTTTTCTTATGCAACCGTCTTGTAAGTGGAAATGGTTAACTGTATATATATATATATATATATATATATATATATATATATATATATATATATATATTATAATCTGCGTGTGTGCATACTATAAAATATTAAAAAAATTGGATATACGTAGGTTAGTGGTAAATTGTTAAGGTAAGTGAAAGGATATATCAGTGTTCTGAAAAAGGTTCGGTCATGTGGGAAGAATAGAGGACCTTCGAAAATCTGGATAGACGGAATGAGAGTTGAATGCTGCTGCAGTGTATACATTGAATTTGATGCGCTGTTGAGGAGCTTTTGTGAGCGTCTGTGAGGCACCTGCCCGCTCTGGAAATATTCGGGATAGGAGTATCATCCACGAATTCAGTTGTAGAATTATGCAAGTTGAAGTGGAACAACTACCTGGATCACATCCATATGCAATACTCAAAGTACGGGCCATAAATAGAAATATAGTGATGGGTGTTCTACAGGTATGTGATCTTTTGCCAAACTCTTTCTTGAAAACTAGATCTTGATCGACTTTGCATTACAGTGCAAGTCCCAAGGGCAACCGTATCCCAAAGTTTCTTGAAAATGTTCGTAGGCTTTTCTGTTGAATATGATTTATACATCAAATGCTATTTATTCAGCAAATCAACGACTTACTGAATCAAAGACTCATCTGTGAGTTCCTCTCTCTAAAAGGGCTTTCAACATTGTAAAGAACCCTATGATCTCTTTTGTGAAGTTGATTTCCATACAGATCACAAAGAAACACCTGCTTCCCCCGTCCATAGCTTTATTTTTAATAAAGTCCAAAATAGACCTGTCTTGAGAGTTGTATCATTCGGTAAAATTAGGGCATCTTTTACAT
>JANJGK010008019.1:7500-20000 GCA_039081455.1 Macrobrachium rosenbergii
TGCAAGTGAGGGTGAATTACATTGATCTCTGTAGTGATTGATATTTGGTGTTTCTCTCCTTAAATAAATGGATGGCATATAGTAGTAATTTTTAACAGAGCCCTTTACTTAAAAATTCCACAAGCAATTTATACCTTCTGGCTTTACGTAAATATGTATGGATAACTCCGCAAGAAATGTACACCTTCTTGCTTGTCGCATATGGATAATAATTCCTCAAGAAACGTACTTTTCTTGCTTTACGTATATATTTATGGATAAAAATTCTGCAAGAAACACCAACAAGAAATGTAAACCTGCTTGCTTTTCGTATATATTTAAGGATAAAAATTCCCCCCTTCTTGCTTTATGTATATATTTATGGAAAAAATTCCACAAGAAACATACACCTTTTCGCCTGGAGTACATATTTACGTATGTATTTTCCATTCTATAACACTACAAAATGTTCTCAGACAATGATTCACTGCTCTTTTTTAATGGATATAATTGTTTAATACTAATTGGTGATATTTATCATTCCTGTCTTTATCAGTACAACGTATAAATGATGGTGATTGAAGCGGTGTGAATCTACTCGCTACTCACTGTCCGTAAAGCTTCATAGGTTTATTGAAATTGATAACACTGCCACACATGTCTGATGTTTTTTTTGTCTGGTTTTGAGGTGGTCTGTCTGGATGTCACTGATCTGTCTGTGTCAGTATTTTCTGTCTGAGATAGTGACTTCCTACTAATCTGCCTGTGTCAGTATTTTCTGTCTGAGGTAGTGACTTCCTACTAATCTGCCTGTGTCAGTATTTTCTGACTGAGATAGTGACTTCCTACTAATCTGCCTGTGTCAGTATTTTCTGTCTGAGGTAGTGACTTCCTACTAATCTGCCTGTGTCAGTATTTTCTGACTGAGATAGTGACTTCCTACTAAGCTGCCTGTGTCAGTATTTTCTGACTGAGATAGTGACTTCCTACTAATCTGCCTGTGTCAGTATTTTCTGACTGAGATAGTGACTTCCTACTAATCTGCCTGTGTCAGTATTTTCTGACTGAGATAGTGACTTCCTACTAATCTGCCTGTGTCAGTATTTTTGTTTGAGATAGTGGCTTCCTACTAATCTGTCTGTGTCAGTATTTTCTGTCTGAGTTAGTGGCTTCCTACTAATCTGCCTGTGTCAGTATTTTCTGTCTGAGATAGTGGCTTCCTACTAATCTGCCTGTGTCAGTATTTTCTGTTTGAGATAGTGGCTTCCTACTAATCTGTCTGTGTCAATATTTTCTGTCTGAGATAGTGGCTTCCTACTAATCTGTCTGTGTCAATATTTTCTGTCTGAGATAGTGGCTTCATACTAATCTGCCTGTGTCAGTATTTTCTGTCTGAGATAGTGACTTCCTACTAATCTGCCTGTGTCAGTATTTTCTGTTTGAGATAGTGGCTTCCTACTAATCTGTCTGTGTCAATATTTTCTGTCTGAGATAGTGGCTTCCTACTAATCTGCCTGTGTCAATATTTTCTGTCTGAGATAGTGACTTCCTACTAATCTGCCTGTGTCAGTATTTTCTGTCTGAGATAGTGACTTCCTACTAATCTGCCTGTGTCAGTATTTTCTGTCAGAGATAGTGACTTCCTAATAATCTGCCTGTGTCAATATTTTCTGTCTGAGATAGTGACTTCCTACTAATCTGTCTGTGTCAATATTTTCTATATGAGATAGTGACTTCCTACTAATCTGCCTGTGTCAGTATTTTCTGTCTGAGATAGTGACTTCCTACTAATCTGTCTGTGTCAGTATTTTCTGTCTGAGATAGTGACTTCCTACTAATCTGTCTGTGTCAATATTTTCTGTCTGAGATAGTGACTTCCTACTAATCTGCCTGTGTCAGTATTTTCTGTCTGAGATAGTGACTTCCTACTAATCTGTCTGTGTCAATATTTTCTGTCTGAGATAGTGACTTCCTACTAATCTGCCTGTGTCAGTATTTTCTGTCTGAGATAGTGACTTCCTACTAATGTGCCTGTGTCAGTATTTTCTGTCTGAGATAGTGACTTCCTACTAATCTGTCTGTGTCAATATTTTCTGTCTGAGATAGTGACTTCCTACTAATCTGCCTGTGTCAATATTTTCTGTCTGAGATAGTGGCTTCCCTTCCTAAGCCAGGCTATTTATAATCAGGTATTCGTCCATGAAGTGTTAGAATCCATTCTCTATCACTGTGCATTGACGGCACAGTGTTAAATCCGGACGTTTATCTGTCCACTTCTGTTGGATTCTAGGACACCTTTGAGAATGTTGTGGATGTATTTAAGACTTTTAATAAAAGCTTTTTTATAATTTAAAGAGTTATGATGCTTCCTTTAATTTTTCAGGATTCGTGTTGGGTATTTAATTTATTCATTTGATGTTTATTTCCATGAATTTATTCCTTGCTTTTCACGTCTATCCTGCATTACTTCTCTACGTAAAATATATATATATATATATATAATATATATATATATATATATATATATATACATACATACATACATACATACACACACATATATATATATACACACATATATATATATATATATATATATATATATATATATATATATATATATATATATATATATATATTATATATATATATATATATTTTTTTTTTTTTTTGGCAAACCGGTCTGTAAATACATTCACCAGCTTGTGTTATGCGTTGCTTACATTTTATTATCATTATAAAATTATTGAAAATGATTTGTAATGGGATGTCAAATAGTATTTTTAAACAATTATCATAACAACCATTGCTAAAAATATCAGTGAGATGAAATGTCGACGTTCTCTGTTCGCTTTTGTTGGAGGTCAAAGTGGCTGAATTAAATGCAATTTAACAGCATTTATATATATCTTCGCAGAATATCGAGAAATAATAACGGTCTCCTTGAATCATGAATATAACTATGCAATGTTACATAAACATGAGGCAAAATCAGATAAGTCTTTATTTTCATATTGAAATGTTATGGAATATATTGTTCGAGATGGCAAATTGTTTCAAATGACAATACGAGAGATTGTCAACAAGAGACCCTTCTCTTTCCTCTTTGAATAATTTATGAATATTTTGCTTTTATATTGCGAAGATAAAAACTGAATTTTTCCTCGATTCATGGGATTATTTCGAGACGATATTCTACCATTTTTCTTGGCTGATAACGAGGGAAAACATTTGAATTATTCTTTCTTTCGGACCAAATATTTCACATCAATCAGCCCGATTGATGGTCTGGTTTCCAAGGGTACGAACGTGGGTTTCATTTAATTATTTTGTCAAATAACCCTTTTCATAAAATGTCAGTTACAACCAAAGATAGGAAAACGGGTGGATTGTTTTTTTTTATTTATTTATTTATTTGATATACTGAATGAGCAATTATATATATATATATATATATATATATATATATATATATATATATATATATATATATATATATATATATATATATATATATGACTCACGTCGGAATCGAACCTCAGTCTCTCAAATGAAATTATATTGGTACCAAAGTACTCCTGCGCCTGAGTTTCTCTCTGGGCAGGGTACCATCCAACATACGGGCAAATTATACCCAACTTCCCAATCCATCGGTGAGTCAATTAATGTCATTTCATTCAAATTACCCTTTCAGCATTAATGTGATATGGCTAATGAACACATGAGTATGGGTTTCACAGAAATAAATTTCTGACTAACATTGGGGTCCTTACCTCACTATCTCGAAGGAAGAGCCAGGGCGCTACCAATTGACCAACAAAGCTCATAAAGGAAATTGGATCCTAAATATTTCTGTACCTGAGGTTTTTCCTGGTCAGGCTGATACCTAACATACAGGCGAATTTTATCCCACTTCTCGACGCAGTGAGTCAACTGGTAGCATTTCTTTCGAATTATCCCTTCAGCGTGATTATGATGGAACTAATGAACGCATAAGCAGGAGATTCAAGGAAATACATTTCTGACTCACATCGGGATGGAACCCCAGTCTCTGATCTTCACGCTGAAGAGGTAATTCAAATGAAATTCTACCAACTGGCTCTTTGATGGGTCGGGAAGTTTGGTAAAATTCTCTGTCATGTTAGGCGGCAGCCTACCTCAGGTACAGAAGTACATAAGTTCCAATTTTTTTTATGACCTTTGTGGTCAATTGGTAGCGCCCTGTCCTTTCATTTAAGAGACCGGGGTTTGAATCCGATGTAAGTCAGAAATCTATTTCAGTGAAACACGTGCTCATGTTTCATTTATTCTATATGTACACACACACACACACACACACACATTATATATATATATATATACACACATATATATATATATATATATATATATATATATATATATATATATTTATTTATATTTATATTTATATATATATATTGTATGTATGTATGTATGTATGTATGTATATAATGCACTTTGGGAAAATCTAGTCCCCGATCCAGTACAAAATTAATTCAAATCTGGTAAGAGGAAAATGCAGAGTCCATTATTATAAATGATACAAGGAATATAAATTAATTGCAAATGGCACGTCTATGAAAGATTTAGTATGAAGTACGTAAAGAAATTACGCTCGATGCATCAAAGGGGGAGATCCTAAAATAAAGAGTAAAAGTTACATATAGAATAAAGATAAAACGCAGTACACCAGTCAGAGCTGTGGGCAGAAGTGAACTGACACACGATGAGAAACAAATGCAAAAATAATGTTGCACGATCAGTTCACTGCATAGATCCATGAAATTTACGACATTGTTATAAAACATGGAAAACTAAATAATAAAAAACCACTTAAAATGATTTCTCAAAACAACAAAATAGATCAGATTGTACCAATAAGAATAAACTATACATAGCAGAACCCACATAGCAAAAAAAAAAAAGTATGAAAAGTATGATTCTCGAAGTGTTTGAATGTACATGAAATTAGTCTTTGTACGTGAAATGAGTCAAGATAACTGCCAAAAATATTTCAGTATGAAAATTCTTTGAAAATACCGAATATGTAAATTGTCCGGTTAGGAACAAAAGGTTTTGCAATTAAGCCCCACCAACGCCTGATATCTTTTGTTGTTGTTGTGGAAGTGACGATAAAAGTTTCGTATAAAAAAAAAGGAATTCGTAAAATCACTCACGCTCAGTGAAATAGAATGACTACACTTTGCTGTTTATGAAATATAAAGTCAAGATAAATGTTAAACTTACATCAGTAATAAAGTGTGCTAGGTAACTGGTATAAAAAAAATATTTTTCTTTAATCTTACCGTTCATATCAAACAAATTCCCACAATACCGTAAGCTAACCTAACTTCGGAGGACACTGATATTGAACCTTTACAATAGCCATGAAAAATAGATGCAATTGAAAGTACAAGATTGTTCTTCATGTAGAAAAGCCCTTAAGGGTACCCTTATAATGATGGCATTACCGTGGACGGGAGCTCGTTATCGTAAAAGTAAATATCAGCTCTGGAGTAGATTATAACGTCCAGAATCTTCCTTGTTAGGTAGTCATAAACGGCAAATAAAGGTAAATTCCGAGGCGCCGAATTTTATGGGGACTGGGAGCCTTCCAATATTCTACACGCAATCAGCTTTAATAACTCGTGTAGAAAGTACATATACTGATAAGATCTAGCACCAGAGGTCTGGATTTATAGTTATAATGTCTGTCTTCAGATATTCTTAATATTTTGCCTGCAGCTGAGAAACATCAGGAAAACATATGATTTCTTCACTGCTGCTTGCGTTCAGTGAGCATTACGCATTAGTGGGTGGAAACATTCTTTTTAAAGCAAGGTCCATCAACTACATGTAAAAACGAGAAGGAATGAGTGACTACAGCTGATATTTAGCATTTGGCGGAGGAATGTTGGGGTGAATCATATTGGACCACATGTGATCCCGAACAGGGCAGTTGGGCGGTCTTAAAGTGTCGCACTATGCTAGAAGCTAGGTCAGCTTAGCAGCAGGTACAATATGTCATTGCCGAAACCATACTCTGACTCCATTGAATTTCCCACTACCAGTCACTGGGTCAGAGGGATTAACAGTGTGTAATGAGGCTAGAGAATCATAATGATATATTAATTTGCGATTATCAGCTCCAAAACTTTCGGTTGAATAATGACTCGTCTCTTGAAGGCATTCGGTTGCCTGAATCCTCATTGGTAATCATTTATACGCCGGGTATATATTGTGTTTCATCTGACAATTTCTCTCTACCATTTCTTGACATATTGTGATATTATAAATTGTCACTTGATACTTACTCTTAATTGACAAAGTAATATCAAGTATAATTAACCTGAGCTGCTTGAAAATAAATTTCATATCCCTACATAGTCTTGTTTTATTCTTATAATAAGTTTTGTATGCCATGTTTGACTTTTACTAATATTGTATTTAGTGTTCTAAATTTTCTTTTCCTTTACACAATAACTTCTGGATATAAAGATTTGATGACGTTACAATAATATCCTGCGTTGTTGACTTCTCCAGAGACGTCAACAACACAGCATTTTATTATAATGTCATCAGACTTTTATATCCAGAAGTTATTGTGTAAAGGAAAAGAAAATTTAGAACACTAAATACAATATTAGTAAAAGTCAAACATGGCATACAAAACTTATTATAAGAATAAAACACGACTATGTAATGATATGAAAATTATTTTCAACCAGCTCAGGTTAATTATACTTGCTATTACTTTGTCAATTAAGAGTAAGTATCAAGTGACAATTTATAATATTATAACAATATGTCAAGAAATGGTGAAAATATTTGGAAATTACTTCATACTTCAACCAAGTACACAGTGCAAAGTAAAGCACTTTGCAAAAGCAGAGGGCTTCTGCGAAGTATGATAATCTAACGAGCAAAATCATTTGCATTTATAATGCTTTCTTTTACACGTTTAAATATGTGAGCTTTTAATTCGTTTAACTTTCATTGGAATGGGCTTCATAATTCACATCCAGTCTACAATTATGCTGGAAGAATTAAAATATCAGTGTAGCCAAAGGGAACAACTTAAAGGCCTTAATCTAAGCAACAAATGAATGGGAAAGCACTCAAATTAAAAAAGGGTTATATATATACATTTATATATAGATAATATATACATAAAACCGTCTTTTTTATTATTAGTATCTTCCTATTTATCTATTGCCTAGATTAATGTCTTGAAGTTGATTTCTTTGGGCACATTGATTATAATTCTTCCAGCGTAGTTGTATACTGATTTTGAATTGTGAAGTCTGTCTAATAAAATTTCTATGTATGTATGTATGTATGTATGTATGTATGTATGTATGTATGTATGTGTATATAGATATACATATATATATATTATATATATATATATATATATATATATATATATATATATATATATATATATATATATATATATATATATATATATATATATATACAACATATACATATATATATATATATATATATATATATATATATATATATATATATATATATATATATATATATACATATGTGTGTGTGTTTGAATATGATATTCACTGAAACCAAGTATGAACACATACTGCATGATTGATTTTTATGAATATATACAAAATACCTTAACATTAAATGTTCATACCCCTTGGTAAACTGATCAGGAGGTTTATGATGGTAATTTACATTATCATGGGACATAATCGAGAGAATAATTATCATGTACTAAGTATACAATGGACAAATACATTGTTGCTTTCCGATATGTAAATAATTGTTCGAGGTTTTACATATGTAAAGTAATAATGTACTCAATATACAATGATTAACCACGTCCAAAGAGATAAATGGTAATGTATGGATATTAGTGTTTACATTACTGACGTCCAAGACATCTCGTTTTGGGAGCTAACATTTTACGCAGGGACCCATGAACAGTTACGCTACGCTATTATTAGAGCATTATCATCTTTCTCCAACTAGAATATGTTCTTTGAGTGTATTAATTCCATCTACATAAGTTTCATACACACACATTATATATACATAATATATATATATATATATATATATATATATATATATTATAATGTATATATATTTATATATATATATATGTTTGTGTATGCATATATATACAGTATATATATATATATATATATATATATATATATATATATATATATATATATATATATATATATATATATGTGTGTGTGTGTGTGTGTGTGTGTGTGTGTGTGTGTGTGTGTGTGTGTGTGTGTGTGCATATTACGACGATAAATGCAGAAGAATAGTATAAGGATATCAGGAGTAGAACGAAAATTTCATGAACACTTAACAGTTTAATGTAGTCGGCGGGGTGTCGTAATATCCATTGCATTATCAAGGCTGCAATGACACAATAAAAAATAATTACAAGGCCATCACATAATAAAATTACAATCACAATAACAAATTTGTCACAAAAACTTGGGAGAACAAGTCCTACCCAGTAGATAGATAGATAGATAGACAGATATTGTCCATTTTGCATGAAAGAAATGGAGCTTCTGAAGGAGCAGCGATTGTATCGGGTAGTTAGTGGAGCAGGAAATTTTTGCGAAAAACAAGTGAAGCGGTTCTGAAATGGAAAGGAACAAGAGGGACCGGAGTTTTTGGGAGATTCAGAAAGCGGGTTTTTTGAGAACGAACAAGGATGGTTGTGTTGGGAATTTAAAAGAAAAGTTAAGCAATGGAGAGGGATACGGTGGAAGTTGATACGTATGGAGTACCTCGAGTGGAATAAACGTGAAGGGTGTTGTGTGAACGCGTCCAGGTAGAGATGTACTATAGTCCATGAAAATAAACGGGATTTAAAGACGAATATCTGTAAGTAGAAATGTAAAGAAAAATAGTGAGGAAAAAGTACATTTGTTAGCTTAAATATCAGTACTAAGTGGATGGAAGAGCAAGTTAATTGAAGCAAAGTTATGGAGGGACTTGGGTTATAGGTGATCATTATATGGTCAAAAACAACGTTACGGCTGATGAAAGTGTCTCTTGGCGGAAACGGAGAGAAGTATTCTAGAGATGTACTTAACACAATTGAGTTTTGTAAGAGTGGACAGAGGAATATGTATTAAGAACATATAGAGAGAACAGGAAAAGGTTTATGAGGAGTAAGCAATCATCCCCAGCCAACTGTAACTTAGCCCACCCAGATATAAATGGATACCAATGTCAGCTGAAGCCAAGAACAAAAGGCATATGGATGGCAGACTTATCCTAAAGGAATTTATAGGCAACTGGAAGGCTGTGCGTTTATGGCACAACGCTCTCTAAAAGGAAAGGGAATATGTGATAAGAAAAAATGGATCTCTCCTAGACAGTGACCCCAAGGGTTTTCAGGGTCGTTATCTACGACTAATGTTTCTTGGGGTCATTATCTTTATGATATTTACAGCCTTTTGTTTGTTTTTACGGTAATTCCCAATGGGGCTTCTACCAAACACGCCGCAGAGGTGGATACATACCGAGTTAAAACCCTTGGGGGTCACTATCTAGAAAAGATCCGAAAAAATATTCGTTCATTTTTATTAATATAGATCTCTTTTCCATTTTATTACGTGTTAGTCTTCCACTTTTCACCAAATCTTTTGTGATAACACCGCTAGCCCCATTCCCTAGATGATGGCACAATTAATGATATTATAGAGGATGGGAGGATGAAAAAGGTTGATTCACTGGGAAGTTATCGTAAATTATTGAGTGATGGTACAATAAAAGAATGGCCGCGGAATATATGGCGAAAGGAGGATTGCGATGTTATGCAATGACAGAGAAGAAAGTTATAGATTCCGCGATAGCAAGGGTGGGAGCATATGACGTGGTTGTTGAGCCACGCCTCAGTCATCATGTTGAAGTGTGAATGTTATTATAGTACTAGTAACACGTTGGAAGTTTTATGAATAAGTAAGAGAGGAAGACATAGAAAGTGTTATATACAGGTAGATGAATTAGTTGAGTTGTCGGAAAGTAAAGGCTTTAATACCTGTGAAACACTTGAGATACTGCCAGATAAAGGTGAGTCGAGTGATATGCACGGGGAATTCGACTTTCTGCAATGAACTTGAACTTTTTCCATAAGTATAAGGAAGGGTTAATTTTGTTGTAGTTTTCTGCACATACGGCTCCGTACTGCTTTGGCAATCAAATTTGGGAGTGTGGCAGTTAACATTTTCCTGTTTGTTATTTATTTATACTTTTGGTTAATGTTCTACGATAAAGCGCTTTACCACCTGGCTGTTTTACTCACCATAGCCAACATATCAAGGTGCTGTCACCACATGCGCAGGCGCCGACACACACACACACACACACACACACACACACACACACACACACATATATATATATACATATATATATATATATATATATATATATATATATATATATATATATATATATATATATATATATATATATATATATATTTAATATATATATATATATATATATATATATATATATATATATATATATATATATTTAATATATATATATATATATATATATTATATATATATATGAATACATATATATATATATATATATATATATATATATATATATATATATATATATATTGAATACATACATATATATATATATATATATATATATATATATATATATATAAATAAATATACATATGTATGTATATATATATATATATTATATATATATATATATATATGTATATATACAGTATATACAGTATGTATATATATATGACATGATTTTTTTCGGATATATGTTTTAATGAGCGACAAATACAGGTTATTTTATATACAAGGCCTCACGAAATTTAAATATTTTAATTTTCATATAGATGCAAATAGGTTTAACAATTTTATTATAGAAACTGACGGTATCAAGGCAATCTACATAATAATTCTCTGTAACGCTTACAAACTGCATACTAGTGTAATGGTAGTGAATTCCCGTGCCGTGATATGGTAAAATCTGAGAGATATGTCGCCCCCCCCCCCCCAAAAAATTTAAAATTTCTAATATAATTTTTTTGATTTTTGGGGGGTTAGACATGTCTTTCACATAAACGCCAATCTTTTGCTATCAACAGTCATCATCACGTCCGTTTTTTAGGTGGCCAGCCTGTATGTTTTTTTTTTAGTTTTCTTCAAATACCTATTGAATTTATTATATATAAATTGTCTTTTACGCAAGCAAATAAAAAGAAATTAAATATGCACCGAAGTTTTTTCGGCGCAGTTGAGCTTTTTGTACAGCGTATAAGGCTGTATGAAACTCTCAGCCACGGCCTATAAAACTCTCAGCCGCGGCCCATGAAACTTTCAGCCATGTCCAGGTGGTGGCCTGTTTTGTTGGCACCTATAGCGGTGCCAGATGTACGATCATAGATAACTTTAGCCTTAAATAAAATAAAAACTACTAAGGCTAGAGGGCTGCAATGTGGTATGTTTGATGATTGGAGGGTGGAGTGTCAGTCTACCAATTTGCAGCTCTCTAGCCTCAGTAGTTTTTAAGATCTGAGGGCGGACAGAAAAAGTGCGGACGGACAGACAAATAGCCAACTCAATAGTTTTCTTTTACAGAAAACTAGAAAAACAGAAATTAGTGTTTTAATCAAGAAAACTTTAATAGAACAAGAACATTACCAGAACACATCCGGTTAGTCGATAGTACGTAAATGAACTCTTGCACAAGTCTCCTTTTGTCTGTGAATTGAACAGCTTTTGTTAATCAGTGCATGATCCTGCCACTTCTTATTTCTCTATTTTTTTTTTAATATGAAAATGGCTGTTATGTTTCAGAGACCCATAAATCCTCACGTTTCCAACTATACAACCAAAAAATTATTATTGAGAAGTGTTATCAAATAAATGTGTTCACTCTGGATTAGTGTAAATTGGTTAATACAAATACGGGCGTGCAATGATAACACGAATAAGGGCGTGCAGTATTGACGTATCCACCGTGAAGTGAGTAACTCACGAAGCGAAGATTATGAGAGAAGTTAACAAGACCCAAAATGGTTTGTTAGGTATCAGATATTTTGCTGAAGTATTTTGCTAAGAAATTCTAAACGGTGCACGTCGTGCATCGCCTGATACCTGTAGATCACTAAACTCGAACCTTGGAAGATTAATGTACGGGAAAAAATATCTGGGATAAATTAGGAAATAAAACTAAAAATAAGAGTGTCACTTTACGCATTTATAGTTGCTAACCAAAACAAAAAATTAAATTGCACAAGAGTAAGCTTAATGCAAATCTATTCTTACAGCTTTCATAACTTGCACAATGAAGAATGCGGTTACCTCCTTACAATTAGTTGATGATGCGTTTGTTGGGTACTTTTAACGCGCTGCTCCCTGTAATTTAATTTCATATGTTGTACAACAGTACAGACATTTATTATGATTATCTACTTATAAGAAGTCGGGTAATAG
>JANJGK010008019.1:25000-28476 GCA_039081455.1 Macrobrachium rosenbergii
CCGAAGGGGAATTTTTCAAGTGATAAAAATTTCATATATATATATATATATATATATATATATATATATATATATATATATATATATATATATATATATATATAATGTGTACATATATATAAATTTCCTGTCTTGACTGTAAGTTTTTCGATTTGAGAAGATCAAAACGCATTGGGCGAGTCTCTCTCTTTCTAAATAAAACTTGATGCCACATACTTGTCCTTTATTAGGGTAATAGTGTACTTTGCTTGTGTAGCACTATATCTTTTTCAATTTTTGTTTTTTTTTTCCTTGCACTTCTCTTTGTGCTCTGTAGAATTTTATCACGTTTCCTTTTATATTTCACTGTTGTTTATTATTGTACGTTATATTTTACTGAATCACATCTACCTCGGTCCTTAATATTCCAAATTTTGTAGAAGCATCATCGGATTATTTTATCTATAGCCTTTCATGACCGCTTTCGTACTGAAAGTCCAAGTAATATCTTTAAAAAGAAGTACGAAAAATCATAACAATATACAGTAAATTAAGATTATTTATATATATTATTTACACACACACACATATATATATAAATTATATATATAATTATATATATATATTTATACATACATACACGCACACACATACATAATATATATATATATATATATATATATATATATATATATATATATATATATATGTGTGTGTGTGTGTGTGTGTGTGTGTGTATGTGTATATATATGTATATATGTATATCAGACTGACAGTTCGTCCCCCGTTCTGTCCGCTAAACAAGAATTTTGAACATACGTGTAATCTACATAGAAATCAATTCAATGAAATAAATTCCAGGAAAACAGTGAAAAGTATATTTCTTTGTATTAGCTAATATGATGGAAAATTGGATTAGTTTCAAAATTTTTTAATCCATATGATAAAGATTGAACTATTTCATGATAAAAATTTTGTGAATGTGCAACCATCAAATTGAATTCTGTTTCTAATATAATTCAAACTTAAGTTTTACCTTTAATCCTGGAACTGTAATTGATAATGACATTAATCTGAGGTATAAAAACAAAAAAATATATTTTTATACAGGACAGCTCAGTGAATTTGTTTTCATTTTTCTGGGATTTAAAGAATCAGCGTCAGAATGCCCATTTATATCTGTAATCCTGTCTTACCATTTCGTGGTAATGGATACATGACAGTTCATATGGCTTGATCAAAGGTAGGCAAACAGAGGAAATCACACCTGTAATTTACCTGTAATTTTCTCAAAGTCCATTACACTAAAACATATCTGAAACCTCACAGTTACACATATTTCTTGGAAAAGCAACGAATAAAAGAGATCTGTGATTGAATTTTTTTTTTATATTAAAGTAAAAGATTATTGCAATTAGATTAATTCGGCGTTTGGAAACATAACTATTCCCTTCTCTTTGGATATTAGAATTTTCATTCTGCTTTCAGGTTTAAGACCTTTTATGCTGCTGTCCGTTCAAGCCTAATTCAGTTCATATTTTCCTATAATTGTAAAAAGTATACCTTAGTTTTACCAGACCACTGAGCTGATTAATTGTAAAAGATATAAAGAGAGGAATGGATGGGAAATGTGTGCACGCATATATACATACATACGTGCATACATATATATATATATAGACACATACACACATTTATGCATGTATGTATATGTATATATGTATGTATGTATATGTATATGTGTATGTATGTATGTATGTATGTATGTATATATATATGTGTGTGTATGCAAGCTGAGCGTGCGTATATATGTGCTTGTGTGTGAATCTCATGAATTATCTGATTGATGCATAAGTGTGTAAACGTTCACTATTAATAATTAACTTTATTACAGCAATTAAATTATCTGTAAAAATAACACTATTTTTATTATATGATGTGACGAAGTTTTTGTAAGAATGTATATCTTATGCAAAATGGCTTTCACGAAAAACGTTCCTTGTAATTAAATTTCAGGATATCAGAATGGGTTCCTGTTCTACTTAATGACATTTACCGCTAGGACTGCCACTATTATTTCGTCTAAGAGACTTGTGATAGTTTGTGTGACTCATACAAGCCTATATTCTGTTAAAATACTGGCTTGGTGGGTGACTTGCGTTCATATTTATTACAGGGATAAGTGAAACATTTACTTATCGAGCTATTTTTTTCCACTCATAAATCATCAGACTCCCTTAAAAATAAATATGTTCCTGTTTCATAACAGATTATCAAAATAGAAATTCCCTGCAAAAGGAAACTAAGTATAAATAATATTCGTTTACCCTATATCTACAAAACATGAAAATATCCCCTTGACTAAATTTCCGTCCTGAGTCGTATACTACTTTACGTAAAACATTCAAGTCCAGAAAGATTTTACGAATAGCATTACTATAATTACAAGCTGGAGATCCTATGAAGGCATGAAATAAAGTCCGCTCCGGATTGAAGATATACGAAGATTCCATCTCTTCTGTCATGCAAAAATCATTTAATCACCGCATGCAGAAGATTCCTCCTCTTCAATCTAACGAATAATCACTTAATCGTTGATATATGGAAATTCCATCCCTTGATAGAGCTCTCAAATATGACACTCTCCAATCTTTCCCCTCACTACTTTCCCAAGCGCTTTAAAGACGGAGAGGAATGGAAGGAGGCGGTTTGAAGGCAGCAGTTGAGGAAGAAACTTCAAAATTCTGGGGCCTTGCCAGAACAGTGTTTTAAATCACGTAAACAAGACTCGAGATAAGCTCAACAGATGACCTTCAACACATATCATCAATTTATGAGGTCATTTTCCTCCTCCTTTTTCCCCTCTTCTCACCTTGCTTCTGGTTAGAGGCGGTGTAAGTTTCCTAGTTTTATTACCTTATTTTCTTTCCTGTCTTTCTCAATGGGACAAACTATATTCTCATTATCATGGTTCTTTTTTTAACTCTTTTGTTTCAAAAAGGGGTATTATTATTATTATTATTATTATTATTATTATTATTATTATTATTATTATTATTATTATTATTATTATTATTATTATCATCATCTCAAAACTAACATCATGCAATTAGCTTCATAGTATGAAATGACTAAATGTATCACAGAGGTTTTTTTTTTTTTTATAAATTGTTTAAACATAAAGTGTTTGTATTTGGAATAAAAAAATTATTTTGTTTTTCTCTGCTTCTTATTTGCGCTGTTTATTAGGACCGTCTCTAAATATTAAAGGATCGTTGATATTTCTCTCTGTGTCTTTGTCGGCCTGTCTGTCTTAGTTTAACGAAAAGGCTGCGAACCACTACCCTGTGGAACTCCAGATACAGTAGGTCTTGGTTCGCAAAAGAGCCCATCAACAGCAACTCGTTGCTGCCTACCTGTAAGCAAATCTTGAAGTAAACCTAAAACATATCCCCAAGTCCAAGATTCTGAAGTTATAAATAAGTGCATTGTGATTG
>JANJGK010008020.1:0-28471 GCA_039081455.1 Macrobrachium rosenbergii
ACTGCCAGTGCCCCTTGCCAACACTGGTCAGTTGCCAAGCTCCATCCATCTTGGCAGGATGCTCCCTGCCAAGCGCACTTCCCGAGCCTGGCCCTGAGTCAGTGCCAGTGCCGGGCCCCGAACATGACTTGGATCCTCCTACGGGAGATCCCCCAAATTTCACCACTGTGCTCATCGCACAGTGCGGACCTCTGACCCCTGATGTTTCCTCTTCCCACACTCTTCCACCTGCTGAGGATGACCCCTCTAGCAGGCCTGGACGTTACCTCTTTTCTGGTTGACCGGGAACTTTCCCGGTCAGGATGCAGATGCTGGTTCCCTTCCCACGACGGTTGTCGCAGCAGCCGAAGTAGGAGGCCAGCCCGTAGCCCTTGAGGCTGCCCCTGATCCTGCTCATGAAGGCACCCCTGGCCGTTCTTCAGAGTTAGTACCCTCATCACCCCCCTAGGAATGGCCTAGCCAGACTCTGGAGGCCTCCGAAGAAGAAGAAGAAGGGGCAGAAGAAATTGACTCAATGAGTCAGAGCCATAAGCTCTCTTGGCATTTGTGCCCATTGGCACAGTGCCGCTTCCATCTCAGAGCGATCCTGGCACCTGCCCAGAGAGGGTAGCCTGTGTGACCTCTGAGCCGTAGCATTAACCGTTAACCACCTAGGCCTTTGTAATACTAACCTTTTTCCAACTAACTTCCTTCCAAACCACTCTAGACTCAAATTGATATATTACTTACCCATACATTGTGAATTACATTTCAGGTTAGGCAAGTTTCAATTTGTTGTGTATTAGTCGTAAACCGTAGTGCCGATCATAACTCAGTGCGTGCCATTCTTTAGTGCAAGTCGTGCAGTGCCAGAGTCGTGGGGATAGTAGGTTAGGTTAGGTTAAGTGTTTACAGTGCGCATTTATCTAGGCGTAGATTTAGCCCGTCATCCTAGCCAGTTAGTAGCCGTATCCATACCCTTAGGTAGGTTAGGCCTGTAAATTAGCCAATTCAGAACCCCTCTTAGCAGTTAGATAGGTTCCTTTAGATATGCAGAGCCACAATCCACCTTATGTAGGGTCCCCGAGCCAGTCGGGAGGAATTAGCTAAGACCCTCACACCCGAAAGGGTGTGAAGGGCCTTTTTAAAGGGGGGACCTGTTAAGAATAAACATTCCTCCCTCCCTTGTAAAGTAATTTCAGCAATCAAATTCGAATTAATATTTTGTTCCTCTGTCTTTTGAATCGGTCTCGGGGAAACCCACGCTTTTGAGCTGGTACACAACCGTTATGCGTCAGTATTCCTCACCGACCGCCCCCCCCTTAAGAATCGTATGATGCAAAAACAATACTCCCAACCCCCTTTTCCCCATCGCACGATGGGGGAACCATGTAGGGATTAGGAAGGGCAGAAGGGCATTTAAGGGCTGGTGGAACAGGTAAGTTTGCTTCTATAGGCATATTAAGATAAGTGTGCTTTTCCATACCCTCCTTGCTGGCTTTCTTGGCTTGCTTGCAGGTACAGCTGGGCCCCCGCCCCCACCCCCCCAACGCCGAATGCGCTCTGTTTTCCAAAAAGCAGGGAGAAAACTCCCTGACTCCATCTCGAGCGGATGCTCCTTTTTCCTCTGGCGTGGCGATTCGACGACAGCCAATTCGATTGGAGGCGCCTATCACAATCTGAACAGGAGGAAACGAGACACGTGGCGCGATTGCACCCATTCCTTGCTTCCATTCGGCCTGCCACAAGTTACTGGTTGTAGTTAGAGAAGTTCCGTTGTGCCAACCATTTTCATAAAGTATTTCCCACATCCTGGAACCCCATCATAGACATTATTATTCCACGTAGTCAGGGCAGACTGAAAGTGATCACTATCATTGACTGATTATTGCAGATTGGCCCGTTTTATCCACTTATTTGTTTGCCAATTCATGTCGTTATCGTTACTGTGGCTATTTTGAATCTGTCCCTCAGTGATCATGTGGTATGGTGTCTAACTCTTAGTTTATTAATGTTAATTTGTTAAGTTTCCCTGAACAAACCACTGTAAATTGGCAAAGAATTCTAAATTCCAATATGGCGACCTTCCACCCTAAATTATAACTCCAGAAAAATTCTGAGGTAAGTCTTCATTAACTCCCTTTTTTTGTTTACAAACTGGACTCCCTTGGGTTCGTGGCAGCATCAATTATAATTTTGTGTGTAAATTCTCATCAAAACCAGTCCAGTCTGTAACAGTGACGACCAAATGCCAGGATATAGTCAAAATAGCTAAATTAGCTTCACTATAAAGCTACACTAAAAAAGCCAGGAATATATAAAATCGATTATTTCATTCACGCTAACCATTTCATTTTTAAGAAGCACAGGAAGCAATCGTGCCGACGTCTTTTGATAAAATAGTGTGTGTGCATGTCCTAAAATTAAGGAAATAAGTCAGATAAATATTTCTGTTTAAAAACGCAACGATTCTCGTAGCATTAAAAGCGTTCATAACAAGGGAACGCAATAGGGCTCTTATATTAGCGAAACAGAGAGGAAGGCGCGAAATGTTCGCCCAGCAAAATTTCTAGAGTGTAGGAAAAGGGCCGACGAATAAAATTAGGATTTAGGAAGGGCTAGTGAGGGAACTTTGCATATATATGCTAGGACCAGTGGCTAGGAGTCTATTTCAGAATAATTTACGGCAAAGAAAATGTACATTTCTTGGTTAGTGCTAAATTTTGAAATAGCGATTAGTTTACGGGAATCCGTATAGCGATATCTGGCATTTATTCAGCGAGCCAGCCAAAGTTGTGTTCAAATCGCGCATGCGTCAACTTGTCTCGGTGTTGGAAAACAGTTCCCAGCGTAATTATTTAACGACCCCCAGTGCATATTAAAGTATTAACGTAAAGTAAAGACAGTGCTGATATTCAAAGAGTAATAGTTAATTTCGTATTTTAAAACCCGCATGTAGCAAAAAAGTGCAGTTCGTGTTGTTTTTTTTTGTTTTCGCCATCCATCCAATTTTGTCCATTGTCGCACAGCGAGCAAATTCTCGATCAGCTGTTCCCCGCGCAGATCCGTTCCCACAACGTTCGTTCAGGGAACGAACCTCCTCCCTGTGTGTTTAACGAAAATCGGGAAACGGTGCGAACCAATTTGAAACGCCCTTGCGTACCATACCCTTAAATTCCTATGAGAACAAGCAGTAGCAATTCCATAGTACATTTAACTTAACGTACTTTCACAACAATAATTTAATTTTGCTGAAGCGTAAAATAAAAGGGATTATAACTTCATAACAAATACGTGTCATTTCATATCGCTCACCGAGAGAGAGAGAGAGAGAGAGAGAGAGAGAGAGAGAGAGAGAGAGAGAGAGAGACTTTTTTTTTTGCTCTTCCCATTCTCTCGCATCTCGTATCAGTGCATTTTTTTTTTCTCTCACGGGACAAACGTAATCTACTTTATTTGGGGAACAACTAATAACTCACACCAAGGCAGGTACAAAGAATTAGATTAATAACAAAACCTGAAACTTCAAATTTCTAAACCCATTTAAAACCTCACACATACTCAGTGCGGAATTTCTGCACGCTTGTGCTTAGCGGATTAATCAAGCAAACCCACCTCTTCTTTCTAAGTGCTTCAACACAGATCATTTAGCGTACGCGATACAGTACATATTGTATATCTTGTTACGTGTTCCAACTGATGTGCGGGAGTGGGTATCCTTTATCCCAGACTTGAGTGTTGCAAGTGCTAAACCATTGCACATTGAGTGCCTACCTCGTAGCCCCTGTCCTCAAGTCAGGCAGCGCTCACTAGTTCTCATAACTAGCCACCCACTCGTGTCACATCAAGTTCCATTCCTCTCAGTGCCACTAATCTGTGGCACTGCTAAGGACCCAATCACTGAAGCACTTATCTTTCTCCTTTCACTTTCCTGTCTCTTCCATTCTGTTGGAGTCTCTCATTTACCTTTCTACTCTCTACTTACCTTCTGCCCAGGGAGAGTATCACCTTCAGTGCCAATTCATGCACTGACACTTTGCATTGCTCCACGGAGCGCACCGGCACCACAGTGCCACCCAACCAAAGCAACCTCTTACACGTCATTGCACCTGTGTTGAAGAAACAGAGTGCCATACAACCGGTGTTTCCGCCCATAAGGACCGCAGCTCCTTCAGGAACACCTGATTAACAGTGCATCCGCCCATAAGGACCAAATAGAGCCTTCAGGAGCACTTCATTTACCAGCGTATCCGCCATAAGGACTCAGACTTCCTTCAGGAACGCTTTTCCTCTAGTGTGACCCTCGCAAGGCACACTCCTCCACAGTGCCACCTCATTCAAGGGTGCCACTCATTGAAGTGCCACTAGTCTAAGGACACTTCCTCATCGTCACAAACCTTTTCCTTCGGGAACACCCACGTACCTCACTCAGCACCCCTTCCCATCAGTAACATGTCAACCGAGGAGCATCAATATTTCAGGAATATAGGGAAGGAGGACGGTCTTTCTGGCCAGGCCCTTCAAAGGTTTGTAAAGGAACAGATCGCTGAGAAGAGAAAATATGAAGAAGAACAAAGGCAGCAAGAAGCAGAAAGAGAAGAGCGGAGAAGACAGCAAGAAGCCGAGCAGCGGAGAGAAGAAGAAGAAAGAGAAGAGCGGAGAAGATATCAAGAAGCCGAGCAGCAGAGAGAAGAAGAAGAAAGAGAAGAGCGGAGAAGGCAGCAAGAAGAAGAAAGAGAAGAGAGACAGAGACAGCATGAATTAACCCTCAAAGACCGGGAGCTCGAGTTGGAGAGAGCCAAGAAGGACAGCGCAGAAGCTTTGGCAGCACAACAAGCATCGAGCCCCACCCCATCGGCCACAAATACCTCTCTGTTGACAGTCAATAACCTTGTGGGAAAGTGGACTGAAGACAAGCCGGAACAATGGCTCGAAGAGATCGAATTCCTCTTCGAGACCTATGACGTCAGCCTGGCTGAGAGGGCCCTACTGCACTTTGACGGGAAGGCTAAGGCTGCTCACCGAGCCCTGGACAGAGATCAACGAAGGGACATGGCTGCCGTCCGCGAGGCCATCACTAAGGCATATGAGATCACCCCTGAGAGGTGGAGACAACGCTTCAGAGGTATGGCCAAGAATGTCGGCTGGTCCTGGACGGAGTGCGCTTGCCACAAAACCCAATCGGGGACCCGCTGGCTAGAGTCTATGCGGTGCGACACCTTTGAAGATTTGTTCAACCGGACCATGCTGGAGGATCTCTTCCTGTGTGCGCCCGGGCCTCTGGCTGTGTATCTTAACGATAAGCAGCCAGCCACCCTCAAGGAAGCCTGCCGCTTAGCTGATGCCTGGGAAACATACAATCCTTCCCATGGCACCTTGCAGCGCAAAATAGTGCCACCCGGACACCTCTCAAGCCTCAATCGCTCGCCGAACGGCCCGTCTAACAAACCTCTGTGTCCCATATGTAAAAGGTATGGCCATGCCGAAGCAGATTGCCGTTATAAGGATGGCAATCAGCAGGGCAACAACTCTCGGCAGCCTACCAGCAACCGTCAGTCCTCCTCTCCGCCAAATTCAACACCGGCTTCCCAGCATACCGTCGTCACTGCCGGGAGATCAACATATCACCGGGGTCCCTGTCGAGAATGTGGAGCTGCAGGACACTCTTCTGCTGGGTATCCTGCATGCCCAAAACATGTGGTCACACCCAGGCACGTGAACCTGATCAGTGCCACCACCTCCTTAGCTGAGCCGCCGGAGAGAACTCACCCTGAGAGGGTCTGGACACAGACCGTCTCAGTGGCTTCTCTGGACGGTTCCAGTCCCCCAGTGTGCCTGCCAACTACTGCCGACACTGGCTCGGATATTAGTCTGATTGATAGGGCCCAGGTGCCCGCCAGTGCCACAGTAGAGGAGCACACAAAGTGGACCGTGACCTGGGTGGATGAACAGTCCCTGACCGTCCCCACAGTTGAGCTCAGGGTGATTACCCCTTGGAGCGACAAGGTGCATCGACTTGGCGTTGTCAAGCGTATTAGGCACGGAGTGGAGTTCCTGCTTGGTCGAGACATCCTCTTGGGATGTCCCACCCCCACACCACTCTGTTGCCTGACTGCCTCCGCCAGCACCTCCAGCCCCACACCTTCAGATAGGGACACAGCCCCTGTGACAGCTGTGCCCCCGTCCACCAATATTAATCAACCACATTTTGGGCCTGGTCCGCGGGTCTTGCGACTGGATGGCCACCCACGAAT
Organism: Macrobrachium rosenbergii; assembly: GCA_039081455.1. Taxonomy (NCBI): domain Eukaryota; kingdom Metazoa; phylum Arthropoda; class Malacostraca; order Decapoda; family Palaemonidae; genus Macrobrachium; species Macrobrachium rosenbergii. The sequence goes on from JANJGK010008020.1 coordinate 6,234, forward strand.
CACTCCCTCCTTCCAAAAGGAGAGTGAACAAATTACCGCTGCAGGCCCTGCAATGTAAGGGGTCACTCGGAACGATGGGCAAAGTGCCCCAATAGGCTAGCCGCAGTGGCCAACTCCACTAAACTAAGAAGCCCAGTTCTCCCATTAAGACAGGAATCACTGTCCAACCTCGTGCCAGGGACTCCGAGGGGTCTCGATCCCCCGGGTGCCCCTTCAGCTTTGTCTGACATTAATTCACTGCCAGTGCCCCTTGCCAACACTGGTCAGTGCCAAGCTCCATCCATCTTGGCAGGATGCTCCCTGCCAAGCGCACTTCCCGAGCCTGGCCCTGAGTCAGTGCCAGTGCCGGGCCCCGAACATGACTTGGATCCTCCTACGGGAGATCCCCCAAATTTCACCACTGTGCTCATCGCACAGTGCGGACCTCTGACCCCTGATGTTTCCTCTTCCCACACTCTTCCACCTGCTGAGGATGACCCTCTAGCAGGCCTGGACGTTACCTCTTTTCTGGTTGACCGGGAACTTTCCGGTCAGGATGCAGATGCTGGTTCCCTTCCCACGACGGTTGTCGCAGCAGCCGAAGTAGGAGGCCAGCCCGTAGCCCTTGAGGCTGCCCCTGATCCTGCTCATGAAGGCACCCCTGGCCGTTCTTCAGAGTTAGTACCCTCATCACCCCCTAGGAATGGCCTAGCCAGACTCTGGAGGCCTCCGAAGAAGAAGAAGAAGGGGCAGAAGAAATTGACTCAATGAGTCAGAGCCATAAGCTCTCTTGGCATTTGTGCCCATTGGCACAGTGCCGCTTCCATCTCAGAGCGATCCTGGCACCTGCCCAGAGAGGGTAGCCTGTGTGACCTCTGAGCCGTAGCATTAACCGTTAACCACCTAGGCCTTTGTAATACTAACCTTTTTCCAACTAACTTCCTTCCAAACCACTCTAGACTCAAATTGATATATTACTTACCCATACATTGTGAATTACATTTCAGGTTAGGCAAGTTTCAATTTGTTGTGTATTAGTCGTAAACCGTAGTGCCGATCATAACTCAGTGCGTGCCATTCTTTAGTGCAAGTCGTGCAGTGCCAGAGTCGTGGGGATAGTAGGTTAGGTTAGGTTAAGTGTTTACAGTGCGCATTTATCTAGGCGTAGATTTAGCCCGTCATCCTAGCCAGTTAGTAGCCGTATCCATACCCTTAGGTAGGTTAGGCCTGTAAATTAGCCAATTCAGAACCCCTCTTAGCAGTTAGATAGGTTCCTTTAGATATGCAGAGCCACAATCCACCTTATGTAGGGTCCCGAGCCAGTCGGGAGGAATTAGCTAAGACCCTCACACCCGAAAGGGTGTGAAGGGCCTTTTTAAAGGGGGGACCTGTTAAGAATAAACATTCCTCCCTCCCTTGTAAAGTAATTTCAGCAATCAAATTCGAATTAATATTTTGTTCCTCTGTCTTTTGAATCGGTGTCTCGGGGAAACCCACGCTTTTGAGCTGGTACACAACCGTTATGCGTCAGTATTCCTCACCGACCGCCCCCCCCTTAAGAATCGTATGATGCAAAAACAATACTCCCAACCCCCTTTTCCCCATCGCACGATGGGGGAACCATGTAGGGATTAGGAAGGGCAGAAGGGCATTTAAGGGCTGGTGGAACAGGTAAGTTTGCTTCTATAGGCATATTAAGATAAGTGTGCTTTTCCCATACCCTCCTTGCTGGCTTTCTTGGCTTGCTTGCAGGTACAGCTGGGCCCCCGCCCCCACCCCCCCAACGCCGAATGCGCTCTGTTTTCCAAAAAGCAGGGAGAAAACTCCCTGACTCCATCTCGAGCGGATGCTCCTTTTTCCTCTGGCGTGGCGATTCGACGACAGCCAATTCGATTGGAGGCGCCTATCACAATCTGAACAGGAGGAAACGAGACACGTGGCGCGATTGCACCCATTCCTTGCTTCCATTCGGCCTGCCACAAGTTACTGGTTGTAGTTAGAGAAGTTCCGTTGTGCCAACCATTTTCATAAAGTATTTCCCACATCCTGGAACCCCATCATAGACATTATTATTCCACGTAGTCAGGGCAGACTGAAAGTGATCACTATCATTGACTGATTATTGCAGATTGGCCCGTTTTATCCACTTATTTGTTTGCCAATTCATGTCGTTATCGTTACTGTGGCTATTTTGAATCTGTCCCTCAGTGATCATGTGGTATGGTGTCTAACTCTTAGTTTATTAATGTTAATTTGTTAAGTTTCCCTGAACAAACCACTGTAAATTGGCAAAGAATTCTAAATTCCAATATGGCGACCTTCCACCCTAAATTATAACTCCAGAAAAATTCTGAGGTAAGTCTTCATTAACTCCCTTTTTTTGTTTACAAACTGGACTCCCTTGGGTTCGTGGCAGCATCAATTATAATTTTGTGTGTAAATTCTCATCAAAACCAGTCCAGTCTGTAACAGTGACGACCAAATGCCAGGATATAGTCAAAATAGCTAAATTAGCTTCACTATAAAGCTACACTAAAAAAGCCAGGAATATATAAAATCGATTATTTCATTCACGCTAACCATTTCATTTTTAAGAAGCACAGGAAGCAATCGTGCCGACGTCTTTTGATAAAATAGTGTGTGTGCATGTCCTAAAATTAAGGAAATAAGTCAGATAAATATTTCTGTTTAAAAACGCAACGATTCTCGTAGCATTAAAAGCGTTCATAACAAGGGAACGCAATAGGGCTCTTATATTAGCGAAACAGAGAGGAAGGCGCGAAATGTTCGCCCAGCAAAATTTCTAGAGTGTAGGAAAAGGGCCGACGAATAAAATTAGGATTTAGGAAGGGCTAGTGAGGGAACTTTGCATATATATGCTAGGACCAGTGGCTAGGAGTCTATTTCAGAATAATTTACGGCAAAGAAAATGTACATTTCTTGGTTAGTGCTAAATTTTGAAATAGCGATTAGTTTACGGGAATCCGTATAGCGATATCTGGCATTTATTCAGCGAGCCAGCCAAAGTTGTGTTCAAATCGCGCATGCGTCAACTTGTCTCGGTGTTGGAAAACAGTTCCCAGCGTAATTATTTAACGACCCCCAGTGCATATTAAAGTATTAACGTAAAGTAAAGACAGTGCTGATATTCAAAGAGTAATAGTTAATTTCGTATTTTAAAACCCGCATGTAGCAAAAAAGTGCAGTTCGTGTTGTTTTTTTTTGTTTTCGCCATCCATCCAATTTTGTCCATTGTCGCACAGCGAGCAAATTCTCGATCAGCTGTTCCCCGCGCAGATCCGTTCCCACAACGTTCGTTCAGGGAACGAACCTCCTCCCTGTGTGTTTAACGAAAATCGGGAAACGGTGCGAACCAATTTGAAACGCCCTTGCGTACCATACCCTTAAATTCCTATGAGAACAAGCAGTAGCAATTCCATAGTACATTTAACTTAACGTACTTTCACAACAATAATTTAATTTTGCTGAAGCGTAAAATAAAAGGGATTATAACTTCATAACAAATACGTGTCATTTCATATCAGAGAGAGAGAGAGAGAGAGAGAGAGAGAGAGAGAGAGAGAGAGAGAGAGAGACTTTTTTTTTTGCTCTTCCCATTCTCTCGCATCTCGTATCAGTGCATTTTTTTTTTCTCTCACGGGACAAACGTAATCTACTTTATTTGGGGAACAACTAATAACTCACACCAAGGCAGGTACAAAGAATTAGATTAATAACAAAACCTGAAACTTCAAATTTCTAAACCCATTTAAAACCTCACACATACTCAGTGCGGAATTTCTGCACGCTTGTGCTTAGCGGATTAATCAAGCAAACCCACCTCTTCTTTCTAAGTGCTTCAACACAGATCATTTAGCGTACGCGATACAGTACATATTGTATATCTTGTTACGTGTTCCAACTGATGTGCGGGAGTGGGTATCCTTTATCCCAGACTTGAGTGTTGCAAGTGCTAAACCATTGCACATTGAGTGCCTACCTCGTAGCCCCTGTCCTCAAGTCAGGCAGCGCTCACTAGTTCTCATAACTAGCCACCCACTCGTGTCACATCAAGTTCCATTCCTCTCAGTGCCACTAATCTGTGGCACTGCTAAGGACCCAATCACTGAAGCACTTATCTTTCTCCTTTCACTTTCCTGTCTCTTCCATTCTGTTGGAGTCTCTCATTTACCTTTCTACTCTCTACTTACCTTCTGCCCAGGGAGAGTATCACCTTCAGTGCCAATTCATGCACTGACACTTTGCATTGCTCCACGGAGCGCACCGGCACCACAGTGCCACCCAACCAAAGCAACCTCTTACACGTCATTGCACCTGTGTTGAAGAAACAGAGTGCCATACAACCGGTGTTTCCGCCCATAAGGACCGCAGCTCCTTCAGGAACACCTGATTAACAGTGCATCCGCCCATAAGGACCAAATAGAGCCTTCAGGAGCACTTCATTTACCAGCGTATCCGCCATAAGGACTCAGACTTCCTTCAGGAACGCTTTTCCTCTAGTGTGACCCTCGCAAGGCACACTCCTCCACAGTGCCACCTCATTCAAGGGTGCCACTCATTGAAGTGCCACTAGTCTAAGGACACTTCCTCATCGTCACAAACCTTTTCCTTCGGGAACACCCACGTACCTCACTCAGCACCCCTTCCCATCAGTAACATGTCAACCGAGGAGCATCAATATTTCAGGAATATAGGGAAGGAGGACGGTCTTTCTGGCCAGGCCCTTCAAAGGTTTGTAAAGGAACAGATCGCTGAGAAGAGAAAATATGAAGAAGAACAAAGGCAGCAAGAAGCAGAAAGAGAAGAGCGGAGAAGACAGCAAGAAGCCGAGCAGCGGAGAGAAGAAGAAGAAAGAGAAGAGCGGAGAAGATATCAAGAAGCCGAGCAGCGGAGAGAAGAAGAAGAAAGAGAAGAGCGGAGAAGGCAGCAAGAAGAAGAAAGAGAAGAGAGACAGAGACAGCATGAATTAACCCTCAAAGACCGGGAGCTCGAGTTGGAGAGAGCCAAGAAGGACAGCGCAGAAGCTTTGGCAGCACAACAAGCATCGAGCCCCACCCCATCGGCCACAAATACCTCTCTGTTGACAGTCAATAACCTTGTGGGAAAGTGGACTGAAGACAAGCCGGAACAATGGCTCGAAGAGATCGAATTCCTCTTCGAGACCTATGACGTCAGCCTGGCTGAGAGGGCCCTACTGCACTTTGACGGGAAGGCTAAGGCTGCTCACCGAGCCCTGGACAGAGATCAACGAAGGGACATGGCTGCCGTCCGCGAGGCCATCACTAAGGCATATGAGATCACCCCTGAGAGGTGGAGACAACGCTTCAGAGGTATGGCCAAGAATGTCGGCTGGTCCTGGACGGAGTGCGCTTGCCACAAAACCCAATCGGGGACCCGCTGGCTAGAGTCTATGCGGTGCGACACCTTTGAAGATTTGTTCAACCGGACCATGCTGGAGGATCTCTTCCTGTGTGCGCCCGGGCCTCTGGCTGTGTATCTTAACGATAAGCAGCCAGCCACCCTCAAGGAAGCCTGCCGCTTAGCTGATGCCTGGGAAACATACAATCCTTCCCATGGCACCTTGCAGCGCAAAATAGTGCCACCCGGACACCTCTCAAGCCTCAATCGCTCGCCGAACGGCCCGTCTAACAAACCTCTGTGTCCCATATGTAAAAGGTATGGCCATGCCGAAGCAGATTGCCGTTATAAGGATGGCAATCAGCAGGGCAACAACTCTCGGCAGCCTACCAGCAACCGTCAGTCCTCCTCTCCGCCAAATTCAACACCGGCTTCCCAGCATACCGTCGTCACTGCCGGGAGATCAACATATCACCGGGGTCCCTGTCGAGAATGTGGAGCTGCAGGACACTCTTCTGCTGGGTATCCTGCATGCCCAAAACATGTGGTCACACCCAGGCACGTGAACCTGATCAGTGCCACCACCTCCTTAGCTGAGCCGCCGGAGAGAACTCACCCTGAGAGGGTCTGGACACAGACCGTCTCAGTGGCTTCTCTGGACGGTTCCAGTCCCCCAGTGTGCCTGCCAACTACTGCCGACACTGGCTCGGATATTAGTCTGATTGATAGGGCCCAGGTGCCCGCCAGTGCCACAGTAGAGGAGCACACAAAGTGGACCGTGACCTGGGTGGATGAACAGTCCCTGACCGTCCCCACAGTTGAGCTCAGGGTGATTACCCCTTGGAGCGACAAGGTGCATCGACTTGGCGTTGTCAAGCGTATTAGGCACGGAGTGGAGTTCCTGCTTGGTCGAGACATCCTCTTGGGATGTCCCACCCCCACACCACTCTGTTGCCTGACTGCCTCCGCCAGCACCTCCAGCCCCACACCTTCAGATAGGGACACAGCCCCTGTGACAGCTGTGCCCCCGTCCACCAATATTAATCAACCACATTTTGGGCCTGGTCCGCGGGTCTTGCGACTGGATGGCCACCCACGAATCACTCCCTCCTTCCAAAAGGAGAGTGAACAAATTACCGCTGCAGGCCCTGCAATGTAAGGGGTCACTCGGAACGATGGGCAAAGTGCCCCAATAGGCTAGCCGCAGTGGCCAACTCCACTAAACTAAGAAGCCCAGTTCTCCCATTAAGACAGGAATCACTGTCCAACCTCGTGCCAGGGACTCCGAGGGGTCTCGATCCCCCGGGTGCCCCTTCAGCTTTGTCTGACATTAATTCACTGCCAGTGCCCCTTGCCAACACTGGTCAGTGCCAAGCTCCATCCATCTTGGCAGGATGCTCCCTGCCAAGCGCACTTCCCGAGCCTGGCCCTGAGTCAGTGCCAGTGCCGGGCCCCGAACATGACTTGGATCCTCCTACGGGAGATCCCCCAAATTTCACCACTGTGCTCATCGCACAGTGCGGACCTCTGACCCCTGATGTTTCCTCTTCCCACACTCTTCCACCTGCTGAGGATGACCCTCTAGCAGGCCTGGACGTTACCTCTTTTCTGGTTGACCGGGAACTTTCCGGTCAGGATGCAGATGCTGGTTCCCTTCCCACGACGGTTGTCGCAGCAGCCGAAGTAGGAGGCCAGCCCGTAGCCCTTGAGGCTGCCCCTGATCCTGCTCATGAAGGCACCCCTGGCCGTTCTTCAGAGTTAGTACCCTCATCACCCCCTAGGAATGGCCTAGCCAGACTCTGGAGGCCTCCGAAGAAGAAGAAGAAGGGGCAGAAGAAATTGACTCAATGAGTCAGAGCCATAAGCTCTCTTGGCATTTGTGCCCATTGGCACAGTGCCGCTTCCATCTCAGAGCGATCCTGGCACCTGCCCAGAGAGGGTAGCCTGTGTGACCTCTGAGCCGTAGCATTAACCGTTAACCACCTAGGCCTTTGTAATACTAACCTTTTTCCAACTAACTTCCTTCCAAACCACTCTAGACTCAAATTGATATATTACTTACCCATACATTGTGAATTACATTTCAGGTTAGGCAAGTTTCAATTTGTTGTGTATTAGTCGTAAACCGTAGTGCCGATCATAACTCAGTGCGTGCCATTCTTTAGTGCAAGTCGTGCAGTGCCAGAGTCGTGGGGATAGTAGGTTAGGTTAGGTTAAGTGTTTACAGTGCGCATTTATCTAGGCGTAGATTTAGCCCGTCATCCTAGCCAGTTAGTAGCCGTATCCATACCCTTAGGTAGGTTAGGCCTGTAAATTAGCCAATTCAGAACCCCTCTTAGCAGTTAGATAGGTTCCTTTAGATATGCAGAGCCACAATCCACCTTATGTAGGGTCCCGAGCCAGTCGGGAGGAATTAGCTAAGACCCTCACACCCGAAAGGGTGTGAAGGGCCTTTTTAAAGGGGGGACCTGTTAAGAATAAACATTCCTCCCTCCCTTGTAAAGTAATTTCAGCAATCAAATTCGAATTAATATTTTGTTCCTCTGTCTTTTGAATCGGTGTCTCGGGGAAACCCACGCTTTTGAGCTGGTACACAACCGTTATGCGTCAGTATTCCTCACCGACCGCCCCCCCCTTAAGAATCGTATGATGCAAAAACAATACTCCCAACCCCCTTTTCCCCATCGCACGATGGGGGAACCATGTAGGGATTAGGAAGGGCAGAAGGGCATTTAAGGGCTGGTGGAACAGGTAAGTTTGCTTCTATAGGCATATTAAGATAAGTGTGCTTTTCCCATACCCTCCTTGCTGGCTTTCTTGGCTTGCTTGCAGGTACAGCTGGGCCCCCGCCCCCACCCCCCCAACGCCGAATGCGCTCTGTTTTCCAAAAAGCAGGGAGAAAACTCCCTGACTCCATCTCGAGCGGATGCTCCTTTTTCCTCTGGCGTGGCGATTCGACGACAGCCAATTCGATTGGAGGCGCCTATCACAATCTGAACAGGAGGAAACGAGACACGTGGCGCGATTGCACCCATTCCTTGCTTCCATTCGGCCTGCCACAAGTTACTGGTTGTAGTTAGAGAAGTTCCGTTGTGCCAACCATTTTCATAAAGTATTTCCCACATCCTGGAACCCCATCATAGACATTATTATTCCACGTAGTCAGGGCAGACTGAAAGTGATCACTATCATTGACTGATTATTGCAGATTGGCCCGTTTTATCCACTTATTTGTTTGCCAATTCATGTCGTTATCGTTACTGTGGCTATTTTGAATCTGTCCCTCAGTGATCATGTGGTATGGTGTCTAACTCTTAGTTTATTAATGTTAATTTGTTAAGTTTCCCTGAACAAACCACTGTAAATTGGCAAAGAATTCTAAATTCCAATATGGCGACCTTCCACCCTAAATTATAACTCCAGAAAAATTCTGAGGTAAGTCTTCATTAACTCCCTTTTTTTGTTTACAAACTGGACTCCCTTGGGTTCGTGGCAGCATCAATTATAATTTTGTGTGTAAATTCTCATCAAAACCAGTCCAGTCTGTAACAGTGACGACCAAATGCCAGGATATAGTCAAAATAGCTAAATTAGCTTCACTATAAAGCTACACTAAAAAAGCCAGGAATATATAAAATCGATTATTTCATTCACGCTAACCATTTCATTTTTAAGAAGCACAGGAAGCAATCGTGCCGACGTCTTTTGATAAAATAGTGTGTGTGCATGTCCTAAAATTAAGGAAATAAGTCAGATAAATATTTCTGTTTAAAAACGCAACGATTCTCGTAGCATTAAAAGCGTTCATAACAAGGGAACGCAATAGGGCTCTTATATTAGCGAAACAGAGAGGAAGGCGCGAAATGTTCGCCCAGCAAAATTTCTAGAGTGTAGGAAAAGGGCCGACGAATAAAATTAGGATTTAGGAAGGGCTAGTGAGGGAACTTTGCATATATATGCTAGGACCAGTGGCTAGGAGTCTATTTCAGAATAATTTACGGCAAAGAAAATGTACATTTCTTGGTTAGTGCTAAATTTTGAAATAGCGATTAGTTTACGGGAATCCGTATAGCGATATCTGGCATTTATTCAGCGAGCCAGCCAAAGTTGTGTTCAAATCGCGCATGCGTCAACTTGTCTCGGTGTTGGAAAACAGTTCCCAGCGTAATTATTTAACGACCCCCAGTGCATATTAAAGTATTAACGTAAAGTAAAGACAGTGCTGATATTCAAAGAGTAATAGTTAATTTCGTATTTTAAAACCCGCATGTAGCAAAAAAGTGCAGTTCGTGTTGTTTTTTTTTGTTTTCGCCATCCATCCAATTTTGTCCATTGTCGCACAGCGAGCAAATTCTCGATCAGCTGTTCCCCGCGCAGATCCGTTCCCACAACGTTCGTTCAGGGAACGAACCTCCTCCCTGTGTGTTTAACGAAAATCGGGAAACGGTGCGAACCAATTTGAAACGCCCTTGCGTACCATACCCTTAAATTCCTATGAGAACAAGCAGTAGCAATTCCATAGTACATTTAACTTAACGTACTTTCACAACAATAATTTAATTTTGCTGAAGCGTAAAATAAAAGGGATTATAACTTCATAACAAATACGTGTCATTTCATATCGCTCACCGAGAGAGAGAGAGAGAGAGAGAGAGAGAGAGAGAGAGAGAGAGAGAGAGAGAGACTTTTTTTTTTGCTCTTCCCATTCTCTCGCATCTCGTATCAGTGCATTTTTTTTTTCTCTCACGGGACAAACGTAATCTACTTTATTTGGGGAACAACTAATAACTCACACCAAGGCAGGTACAAAGAATTAGATTAATAACAAAACCTGAAACTTCAAATTTCTAAACCCATTTAAAACCTCACACATACTCAGTGCGGAATTTCTGCACGCTTGTGCTTAGCGGATTAATCAAGCAAACCCACCTCTTCTTTCTAAGTGCTTCAACACAGATCATTTAGCGTACGCGATACAGTACATATTGTATATCTTGTTACGTGTTCCAACTGATGTGCGGGAGTGGGTATCCTTTATCCCAGACTTGAGTGTTGCAAGTGCTAAACCATTGCACATTGAGTGCCTACCTCGTAGCCCCTGTCCTCAAGTCAGGCAGCGCTCACTAGTTCTCATAACTAGCCACCCACTCGTGTCACATCAAGTTCCATTCCTCTCAGTGCCACTAATCTGTGGCACTGCTAAGGACCCAATCACTGAAGCACTTATCTTTCTCCTTTCACTTTCCTGTCTCTTCCATTCTGTTGGAGTCTCTCATTTACCTTTCTACTCTCTACTTACCTTCTGCCCAGGGAGAGTATCACCTTCAGTGCCAATTCATGCACTGACACTTTGCATTGCTCCACGGAGCGCACCGGCACCACAGTGCCACCCAACCAAAGCAACCTCTTACACGTCATTGCACCTGTGTTGAAGAAACAGAGTGCCATACAACCGGTGTTTCCGCCCATAAGGACCGCAGCTCCTTCAGGAACACCTGATTAACAGTGCATCCGCCCATAAGGACCAAATAGAGCCTTCAGGAGCACTTCATTTACCAGCGTATCCGCCATAAGGACTCAGACTTCCTTCAGGAACGCTTTTCCTCTAGTGTGACCCTCGCAAGGCACACTCCTCCACAGTGCCACCTCATTCAAGGGTGCCACTCATTGAAGTGCCACTAGTCTAAGGACACTTCCTCATCGTCACAAACCTTTTCCTTCGGGAACACCCACGTACCTCACTCAGCACCCCTTCCCATCAGTAACATGTCAACCGAGGAGCATCAATATTTCAGGAATATAGGGAAGGAGGACGGTCTTTCTGGCCAGGCCCTTCAAAGGTTTGTAAAGGAACAGATCGCTGAGAAGAGAAAATATGAAGAAGAACAAAGGCAGCAAGAAGCAGAAAGAGAAGAGCGGAGAAGACAGCAAGAAGCCGAGCAGCGGAGAGAAGAAGAAGAAAGAGAAGAGCGGAGAAGATATCAAGAAGCCGAGCAGCGGAGAGAAGAAGAAGAAAGAGAAGAGCGGAGAAGGCAGCAAGAAGAAGAAAGAGAAGAGAGACAGAGACAGCATGAATTAACCCTCAAAGACCGGGAGCTCGAGTTGGAGAGAGCCAAGAAGGACAGCGCAGAAGCTTTGGCAGCACAACAAGCATCGAGCCCCACCCCATCGGCCACAAATACCTCTCTGTTGACAGTCAATAACCTTGTGGGAAAGTGGACTGAAGACAAGCCGGAACAATGGCTCGAAGAGATCGAATTCCTCTTCGAGACCTATGACGTCAGCCTGGCTGAGAGGGCCCTACTGCACTTTGACGGGAAGGCTAAGGCTGCTCACCGAGCCCTGGACAGAGATCAACGAAGGGACATGGCTGCCGTCCGCGAGGCCATCACTAAGGCATATGAGATCACCCCTGAGAGGTGGAGACAACGCTTCAGAGGTATGGCCAAGAATGTCGGCTGGTCCTGGACGGAGTGCGCTTGCCACAAAACCCAATCGGGGACCCGCTGGCTAGAGTCTATGCGGTGCGACACCTTTGAAGATTTGTTCAACCGGACCATGCTGGAGGATCTCTTCCTGTGTGCGCCCGGGCCTCTGGCTGTGTATCTTAACGATAAGCAGCCAGCCACCCTCAAGGAAGCCTGCCGCTTAGCTGATGCCTGGGAAACATACAATCCTTCCCATGGCACCTTGCAGCGCAAAATAGTGCCACCCGGACACCTCTCAAGCCTCAATCGCTCGCCGAACGGCCCGTCTAACAAACCTCTGTGTCCCATATGTAAAAGGTATGGCCATGCCGAAGCAGATTGCCGTTATAAGGATGGCAATCAGCAGGGCAACAACTCTCGGCAGCCTACCAGCAACCGTCAGTCCTCCTCTCCGCCAAATTCAACACCGGCTTCCCAGCATACCGTCGTCACTGCCGGGAGATCAACATATCACCGGGGTCCCTGTCGAGAATGTGGAGCTGCAGGACACTCTTCTGCTGGGTATCCTGCATGCCCAAAACATGTGGTCACACCCAGGCACGTGAACCTGATCAGTGCCACCACCTCCTTAGCTGAGCCGCCGGAGAGAACTCACCCTGAGAGGGTCTGGACACAGACCGTCTCAGTGGCTTCTCTGGACGGTTCCAGTCCCCCAGTGTGCCTGCCAACTACTGCCGACACTGGCTCGGATATTAGTCTGATTGATAGGGCCCAGGTGCCCGCCAGTGCCACAGTAGAGGAGCACACAAAGTGGACCGTGACCTGGGTGGATGAACAGTCCCTGACCGTCCCCACAGTTGAGCTCAGGGTGATTACCCCTTGGAGCGACAAGGTGCATCGACTTGGCGTTGTCAAGCGTATTAGGCACGGAGTGGAGTTCCTGCTTGGTCGAGACATCCTCTTGGGATGTCCCACCCCCACACCACTCTGTTGCCTGACTGCCTCCGCCAGCACCTCCAGCCCCACACCTTCAGATAGGGACACAGCCCCTGTGACAGCTGTGCCCCCGTCCACCAATATTAATCAACCACATTTTGGGCCTGGTCCGCGGGTCTTGCGACTGGATGGCCACCCACGAATCACTCCCTCCTTCCAAAAGGAGAGTGAACAAATTACCGCTGCAGGCCCTGCAATGTAAGGGGTCACTCGGAACGATGGGCAAAGTGCCCCAATAGGCTAGCCGCAGTGGCCAACTCCACTAAACTAAGAAGCCCAGTTCTCCCATTAAGACAGGAATCACTGTCCAACCTCGTGCCAGGGACTCCGAGGGGTCTCGATCCCCCGGGTGCCCCTTCAGCTTTGTCTGACATTAATTCACTGCCAGTGCCCCTTGCCAACACTGGTCAGTGCCAAGCTCCATCCATCTTGGCAGGATGCTCCCTGCCAAGCGCACTTCCCGAGCCTGGCCCTGAGTCAGTGCCAGTGCCGGGCCCCGAACATGACTTGGATCCTCCTACGGGAGATCCCCCAAATTTCACCACTGTGCTCATCGCACAGTGCGGACCTCTGACCCCTGATGTTTCCTCTTCCCACACTCTTCCACCTGCTGAGGATGACCCTCTAGCAGGCCTGGACGTTACCTCTTTTCTGGTTGACCGGGAACTTTCCGGTCAGGATGCAGATGCTGGTTCCCTTCCCACGACGGTTGTCGCAGCAGCCGAAGTAGGAGGCCAGCCCGTAGCCCTTGAGGCTGCCCCTGATCCTGCTCATGAAGGCACCCCTGGCCGTTCTTCAGAGTTAGTACCCTCATCACCCCCTAGGAATGGCCTAGCCAGACTCTGGAGGCCTCCGAAGAAGAAGAAGAAGGGGCAGAAGAAATTGACTCAATGAGTCAGAGCCATAAGCTCTCTTGGCATTTGTGCCCATTGGCACAGTGCCGCTTCCATCTCAGAGCGATCCTGGCACCTGCCCAGAGAGGGTAGCCTGTGTGACCTCTGAGCCGTAGCATTAACCGTTAACCACCTAGGCCTTTGTAATACTAACCTTTTTCCAACTAACTTCCTTCCAAACCACTCTAGACTCAAATTGATATATTACTTACCCATACATTGTGAATTACATTTCAGGTTAGGCAAGTTTCAATTTGTTGTGTATTAGTCGTAAACCGTAGTGCCGATCATAACTCAGTGCGTGCCATTCTTTAGTGCAAGTCGTGCAGTGCCAGAGTCGTGGGGATAGTAGGTTAGGTTAGGTTAAGTGTTTACAGTGCGCATTTATCTAGGCGTAGATTTAGCCCGTCATCCTAGCCAGTTAGTAGCCGTATCCATACCCTTAGGTAGGTTAGGCCTGTAAATTAGCCAATTCAGAACCCCTCTTAGCAGTTAGATAGGTTCCTTTAGATATGCAGAGCCACAATCCACCTTATGTAGGGTCCCGAGCCAGTCGGGAGGAATTAGCTAAGACCCTCACACCCGAAAGGGTGTGAAGGGCCTTTTTAAAGGGGGGACCTGTTAAGAATAAACATTCCTCCCTCCCTTGTAAAGTAATTTCAGCAATCAAATTCGAATTAATATTTTGTTCCTCTGTCTTTTGAATCGGTGTCTCGGGGAAACCCACGCTTTTGAGCTGGTACACAACCGTTATGCGTCAGTATTCCTCACCGACCGCCCCCCCCTTAAGAATCGTATGATGCAAAAACAATACTCCCAACCCCCTTTTCCCCATCGCACGATGGGGGAACCATGTAGGGATTAGGAAGGGCAGAAGGGCATTTAAGGGCTGGTGGAACAGGTAAGTTTGCTTCTATAGGCATATTAAGATAAGTGTGCTTTTCCCATACCCTCCTTGCTGGCTTTCTTGGCTTGCTTGCAGGTACAGCTGGGCCCCCGCCCCCACCCCCCCAACGCCGAATGCGCTCTGTTTTCCAAAAAGCAGGGAGAAAACTCCCTGACTCCATCTCGAGCGGATGCTCCTTTTTCCTCTGGCGTGGCGATTCGACGACAGCCAATTCGATTGGAGGCGCCTATCACAATCTGAACAGGAGGAAACCCCATCATAGACATTATTATTCCACGAAGTCAGGGCAGACTGAAAGTGATCACAATCATTGACTGATTATTGCAGATTGGCCCGTTTTATCCACTTATTTGTTTGCCAATTCATGTCGTTATCGTTACTGTGGCTATTTTGAATCTGTCCCTCAGTGATCATGTGGTATGGTGTCTAACTCTTAGTTTATTAATGTTAATTTATTAAGTTTCCCTGAATAAACCACTGTAAATTGGCAAAGAATTCTAAATTCCAATGTGGCGACCTTCCACCCTAAATTATAACTCCAGGAAAATTCTGAGGTAAGTCTTCATTAACTCCCTTTTTTGTTTACGAACTGGACTCCCTTGGGTTCGTGGCAGCATCAATTATAATTTTGTGTGTAAATTCTCATCAAAACCAATCCAGTCTGTAACAATATATATATATATATATATATATATATATATATATATATATATATATATATATATATATATATATATATATATATATATATATATATATATATATATATATATATATATATATATATATATATATATATATATATATATATATATATATATATATATATATATATATATATATATATATATATATATATATATATATATATATATATATATATATATACATATATATATTCAGGCATCAGACAAGCGGAGATGCTATGTTTTAGGAGCATTACGTGTATGTAGCCCTGAATATATTGATGATGAAATAGATAAGATTAGGAATGCAGGCAAGAAATTGAAATATCCTAATAGTGTATTAAACAGTGCATTTGAAGCAGCAAAAAAGACAATGTATCAAAACCAGAAAGAACCTTACAACACAAAAAATTTGCTTGTTTTGCCTTATAATAATAATATGAAAGATATCCCTCATCTTCTTAAGAATTTTAGTGTTAATGTCGCATTTAAGAACAATAAAAAATGAAAAATGTACGTATCAAGAACTCCCCTGACAATACTAAAGGGTGTGTGTATAAAATTCCGTGTTAGTCTTGTAACAACTTTTATATTGGCCAAACCGGAAAAGCACTAGAAAAAAGAATTGAACAGCATAAGAAATGTGTGAGATATGCACAAGGGAACAGTGGTATATTTGTACATATTACTGAGAACAATCAGGCATCAACTGGGAAGGGGCAAAAAGCATTGTATATTTTAATAATGCACTGGAAAGGAATATCATTGAATCTAGCTGTATAAAAGAAAGTTACAACCATGATATGAATATCAATCAAGGTATGTATAAACTTGACCCTTTAATATCAAAAGAAATTTGTAATTGTTTAAATTCTAAGGTAGGCAGTAGAGATGCATGAAAATAGTATTATCATATTTGTAAGCACAGTACAGGGGTAGCAGTAGTAATAAGTTTCCAAACTCCGCCTCCCTGACACCTGTCAGGTGTGGATCTTGAGGTCGCGTATGGTTTGTTTAACAGCATTGTCCCCTGAGAGTATATTGTGATTTTTAGCCAAATGAGTTTTGAAGGCCACTCCTACCTCGACACCGGCCTGAGGGGGGATATGTAGTCTCTAATGGTTGTATATGTTCGTCAGTACTGTTCCTGTAGTATATGTATTTGTGACTTCTCATACTCTGTATGAGTCCTTCGTCAGTGGCTTGGAAATAAAGTCAAAACCGGTCAGGACCTACACCCCGCTTCTTAATTTTCACCTGTGGTAATGTGTGATATAAATGTATATGTATATGTATATATATATATATATATATATATATATATATATATATATATATATATATATATATATATATATATATATATATATATATATATATATATATATATATATATACATATATATATATATATATATATATATATATATATATATATATATATATATATATATATATATATATATATATATATATATATATATATATATATATATATATATATATATATATATATATATATATATCACACATTACCACCAGTGGTAATGTGTGATAAATGAATCACGTACAAAAGTGATAATAATCATATATATATATATATATATATATATATATATATATATATATATATATATATATATATATATATATATATATATATATATATATATATATATATATATATATGAATGTCTTTTACTGTAATACTATAGTATAAAATGAAGATAAGGAAGCCATAAAACACTATTTGAATGTTGCAAGCATATATTTTGGGCACTTCCTTCTGTGCCCCTGTTCACTGGAAAATTATGGACATGAAATGTTACAAAGCTATATATACAAAGCATACATATGTGTGGCATTAAGTCACCGATGGTATGCAGGTGACCGTTTATGAAGAAGGTGTTTCAGAGCACACGACCACCAGAATTGACGCCAAACGGGAGTTAATGGGCCGAAAACCACTGGGGAACAGTTTACTCTCCTCCTTCTTAGGAAATGGTCACCTGCTTACCATCGGAGAATTAATGTCACACCTATATATATATACACACACATATATATATATATATATATATATATATATATATATATATATATATATATATATATATATATATATATATATATATATATATATATGTATATATGTATATATATATATATATATATATATATATATATATATATATATATATATATATATATATATATATATATATATATATATATATATATATATATATATATATATATATATATATATATATATATATATATATATATATATATATATATATATATATATATATATATATATATATATATATATATATATATTATTGTAAGTTACAGGAAGTAGCTGCACAGCTGACCCTTAGTTTGCCCTTAGTTTATCAAAAGTAGAATCGTCACTGCATAGCCGATTCCAGTTGACTTAGATATCAACATACTAAAAGTTATCAACATTCCTTTACCTGAAACAGATATTAGATGACATAGTCAAAAGGGGCAAAGATAAGAGGCTCAACTATGCTGCTTAAAACAACCATTCTAACCGGATATTGAGCTGACTGAAGTGCCTGGGTCAGGTGTTTATGTCATCATTGTTGATGTTAATGACCAATTGTATAACTCAGGTGTTTATTATGTCATTATTGTTGATACTATTGAGCAAGTGTATGGCTCAGGATATTTTCATATTATAATAAGACTGGAATGAGCAGGAGTAAGGCTCTGGTGTCGGGCAGGTGTATGGCCCTGATAATGTAATGGTGCCAATTTTATTTCATTTATTGTCAACTGCTGCTGCTGTAATCGTTTTTATTATGATTTGACTGGAACCTTAACTCAGTTGCAAACGTGTAAATGGACTTAGATATAATTAATAAATAGGTTTAAGGTTATTTTTGTCATTTCTTCTGCTCCGTCTTCCTTGTTTTAGTTTTGGACTCACTAGTCTCTCCGGTTCTGGTCCTCATTTATTTATGAATACGATGAACCAGGAAGTGGTTCATGACAATATATATATATATATTACTAAAAGGACCTCATTCAGACTGGATGGTATTTAATGGAGTTTTTATTCAAAAAGTTACAAGCTTTCTTGGACAAACAGTCCACATTATCAAGTATCCGTACAATGAGCAAACGCATAGTCCGGCTGTATTTATATCTGTGTGCTGGGTACTTTTAATCCTATAATCGCCTAGCTCTTCCTGTGTGACCTCCACCCTCTCTTGACCTTGGTCTTTCTCTGATCCCTGGTTCCAGATGTCCGTTTTCCGTGCGTTCTCTTGCGTTTTTTCTTCGTTTCCTTGCTACTGTGGAGTATATGATTTTTCTAGATATGCTGTCTTCAAAGCCGTTTCCGGTGTTCCCTGCCATCGTGTTGTTGGCGCAAGTTATGAAGGCGTTCTCTACAACCAGTCTAGATGTTTTGTTGGTGTTCCTGTACAGAAAACTCATATTTTCCCAGTCTATTCTGTGATCATTTTCCCAACAGTGTTTGGCAACTGCCGACGTCTGATTATAATGCCTTATGTTCTGCAGATGTTGTTTGCTTCGCTCTTTACATGATTTGCCAGTTTCGCCATAGTACCCTTCTTCACAGTCTAGACACGCTGCCATATAAACCCCCCCTCTAATCTCTTCCCCCTCTACCGACTTTTTGTTTCTAACTATTTTATTCCTAATGGTGTTTTTGTAGCTGCCTATCAATTTGAAATTATTTAGCTTCCTGTTGATGGGTGCAATGGAGTTGTTGTCCGGAACTGTAATTATTTTCTTTCCTACCAAATGTTCCTTTTCAATCCTTTCCCTCTCCCCAAAATAGTTTTTCCTTGCTTTGATATGTGCCCACTCCCACCAATACTTAGGGTAGCCTAATCTCCTAAAACTCTCCCTCAGGTAATCCAACTCTTCGTCTAAAAATTCGGGACTGCAAATCCTATAAGCCCTGATGGCCAACCCTGTCATTAATCCTATTTTTATTTCTTTCCTATGACTGGAGAACCTATGTATGTATGAATTGGTGTGTGTCTTCTTCCTATATACCTTGAATTTTAAATTCTCCCCTACCCTCTTGACCAGGACATCCAAGAAAGGAATTTCTCCTTCCTTCTCTTCTTCTAATGTGAACTTGATGTGTTCATTTAGTTTATTTATGTTTTCTAAAAACTTGTGTAGATCTTCCCTTTCTCCCTTGTAAATGATCAAGATGTCATCAACGTATCTTACCCATTTTACGATATTTAAGTTCCCTAAGTATTGGTGGGAGTGGGCACATATCAAAGCAAGGAAAAACTATTTTGGGGAGAGGGAAAGGATTGAAAAGGAACATTTGGTAGGAAAGAAAATAATTACAGTTCCAGACAACAACTCCATTGCACCCATCAACAGGAAGCTAAATAATTTCAAATTGATAGGCAGCTACAAAAACACCATTAGGAATAAAATAGTTAGAAACAAAAAGTCGGTAGAGGGGGAAGAGATTAGAGGGGGGGTTTATATGGCAGCGTGTCTAGACTGTGAAGAAGGGTACTATGGCGAAACTGGCAAATCATGTAAAGAGCGAAGCAAACAACATCTGCAGAACATAAGGCATTATAATCAGACGTCGGCAGTTGCCAAACACTGTTGGGAAAATGATCACAGAATAGACTGGGAAAATATGAGTTTTCTGTACAGGAACACCAACAAAACATCTAGACTGGTTGTAGAGAACGCCTTCATAACTTGCGCCAACAACACGATGGCAGGGAACACCGGAAACGGCTTTGAAGACAGCATATCTAGAAAAATCATATACTCCACAGTAGCAAGGAAACGAAGAAAAAACGCAAGAGAACGCACGGAAAACGGACATCTGGAACCAGGGATCAGAGAAAGACCAAGGTCAAGAGAGGGTGGAGGTCACACAGGAAGAGCTAGGCGATTATAGGATTAAAAGTACCCAGCACACAGATATAAATACAGCCGGACTATGCGTTTGCTCATTGTACGGATACTTGATAATGTGGACTGTTTGTCCAAGAAAGCTTGTAACTTTTTGAATAAAAACTCCATTAAATACCATCCAGTTTGAATGAGGTCCTTTTAGTAATTCTACTAATGCACAGAACAATTGTGTATGTGATAAAGTTAATATATATATATATATATATATATATATATATATATATATATATATATATATATATATATATATATATATATATATATATATATATATATATATATATATATATATATATATATATATATATATATATATATATATATATATATATATATATACTCAGCAAGGAAAGTGAGTATACAGTTTTTTAAAATCTTCTGACATATATTGCTCAATAATGAGACATCTGGCAACTTTAGAAAGGGGAGGAGCTTCAGTCTTATTGTGTTTGCTTTTTGCTTGACCTCCTATTACATTCAATCACATTTTACGGTTCTGAAATCATTGATTCTTAAATGCAGTAGTAAGCTTTACAGCATTCGTTCAAGTTGTAATTTGCAGCGACAGTTCTGAGCAAAATAAACATTTTTCGACATAACCTACCAAGTAACCTTAAACAAATGATTTTATGACACCACATTGAACGGAATGCTGGCATAATCGGAAACGCGATTTTTCATAATGAAATCAAGAGCTAAATTTGAGCAATGTCCAACGAAAAAACGTTGGGAAAAATAAAGGAACGAATGGAATGTTATGATGAGAGAGAGAGAGAGAGAGAGAGAGAGAGAGAGAGAGAGAGAGAGAGAGAGAGAGAGAGAGAGTCTGCTGTTGTGTAAGCCTAGGCCTGTATGTAGAGTTACTCATTTCATTTTTTTTTTTCTTTTAGAGATTGAGCGATACTATATTTGTATAGTATGTTTTAGCAATGGAGAGAGAGAGAGAGAGAGAGAGAGAGAGAGAGAGAGAGAGAGAGAGAGAGAGAGAGAGAAACTATGGTACTGGTGGTGGACTTGTGAAGCGAAGATGTGTGGAGATAAATGGGTCGGTGCACAGATTCCTGGTATAGTGGGTGACAGGGTAGCCTAGATCGCGCTTACCATACTGCATAAGTCTTGAGCTGATTCTATATATACATTAACAGAGACAGCTAAAACAAAGTTGAGAAATTTAACCGAAGCTGCTGTCGCTTTCTTTCTTTATAGTCTCTATATATTTAATTTTAAAAATTGATTTCATCTACAAAACATTCAGGAAAAATCTGTGTAATGCAAATATATGTTACCACCAAAAATCTTGATCTAATTCACAGGCAGTAAGAGTTTCATATCACGCAAAACGCACACACACACACGCACACCAGAAATAAATGAATGTGTTAAGATATCTTGAGCTTCTCGGAAAGCAACTCAGCCCCATTAACCGTACAGGCTAAATCCGACATGTTTGTCGTGGGAGCATAGTCAGTAATTTTTCAAGTTGATAGGCCACAGTAACCATGGTAATGTTTTTTTTTTTTTTATGTCTGCAGCTTTATAAGCAAACAGCTAGCACTGCAATTCCAGATGGAAAGACCTAAATAAAAAATAAACTGGAAATGCCTGGGATTTAGAGGGAATTCTATCAAAAAGTATCCATGAAAACACAGTTATTCCCATAGTAAAGACGGAGACCTATGCTCACACTGATTTTCTTAAATACTTGAGTTCTTTTAATTCATAAGTCGTCTTCATAATAAACACTTACCAAGAAAACACGTAGAGCCGTAGTTAACGTTACCTATCTTCCTTTTCCATTAGGCACAACCTTGATTTCAAAACGTTTTGCTGGGATGACGTCATTTTCCTTCTAGAAGCTTCTCCATTGTATCTCGCACCCAAAATGCTTTAATGACGTCACTTCCCTGCTTCTAGAACTTTTGTATCTCGTATCCAAAATGCTTTAATGACATCATGTAATTGTTTTACGTGTTACTGGAATCCTAAAATTTGTTTCATTCTGATTTCT
>JANJGK010008021.1:0-2500 GCA_039081455.1 Macrobrachium rosenbergii
AGAGAGAGAGAGGAGAGAGAGAGAGAGAGAGAGAGAGAGGGGGGGGGGGGAGGTGTGGTCGAGATGTCTATGAATTTTCAGATCTCTATGAATTCTAAAATGGATCTTCTTTTCCAGCTCCTCACTACCCTCCACTTGGGGATCCCTCCCATCCCCCTCACCCACCCCCTCCCCCCTCCCACTCCCACCGACTCCTTCACCTACTTCAGGATTCTCCCAGGCCATCCATCTCTCCTCCTCCGTACCTGCCTTGACCTTACATCCGGATTCTGACAATGAGATGAGATCGTGACACCTCTCTCTCTCTCTCTCTCTCTCTCTCTCTCTCTCTCTCTCTCTCTCTCTCTCTCTCTCTCTCTCTCTCTCTCTCGCAGTTTTCGACTTCTCATTCCGTTCAGTCATTGACAGAAGTTGATCACTTGATTCTGGAATTAATTTACCTTGGCTCTAACTTAGCTTGGAGGTTCTTTATTTTATGGAGAAAAGCTTTTAAATTCCAATGGTTTTTGGCTTCATTATAATACATTACTACCCACACCAAACTAAATCTGTTTCTTGCAAGTTTCTTCAACCTTTAGTTCTTCCATAAATCCAGAATGTTTGTATTTTTATTTTTGTTTTTACCTACTAAAGACAATCATTCAGTCGTTCAGTCAAGACTGAATCCTTCGTTAAACATTCATTTTCGTAAGTCGTTGATTGATTTTTTACAAAAATGGCGTGTTAATAACTATGGGTCCACCGATGCCGACATGACCACTGCAATTGTTTTTTGTAAAATAAAATGAAAAATCTTATCCTTTGTAATGTTATAGAACAAACCGACAGGTGGAGAGGATTGCTAGAAATCTCATTTGCTATAAATTGCGGAAAATTTCAAAACTAAATTGCATGTAACTTAATTGTCAAGACAACACCAGAGTAATCATTTTTATTTGCAGGGCAACTGGCAACACTAGAGCTCGCATTCTTTTTCACTTATAAAAACAATACTAGAGCTCTTATTCTATGTCACATGTAAAAACAACACCAGAGCCCTTATTCTCTTTCATTTATAAAACAGCAATAGAGCTCTTATTGTCTATCACTTATACAGTAAAAAACAACACTAGAGCTCTCATTCTCTTTTACCTATAAAAACAACACTAGAGTTCTTATTCTATGCCACATGTAAAAACAACACCAGAGCTCTCATTCTCTTTCACTTATAGAAACAACAACTAGAGCTCTTATTCTGTGTCACATGTGTAAACAACACGAGAGCTCTCATTCGCTTTCACTTATAAAAATAACGCTAGAACTCTTATTCTGTCATATGTAAAAACAACACTAGAGCTCTCATTCCCTGTCACTTATAAAAACAACAGTAGAGCTCTTATTCTATGTCACATGTAAAAACAACACTAAAGCTCTCATTCTCTTTCACTTATAAAAACAACACTAGAGCTTTCATACTCCGTCACTTATAAAAGCAACAATAGAGCTCGCTCACCTATAACAGCAGCACTAGAGCTCTCATTCTCTTTCACTTATAAAAACAACACTAGAACTCTCATTCTCCGTCACTTATAAAAACATCGCGAGAGCTCCCATTCTCCTGTCACCTATAAAAACAACACTTGGGATCTCATTTTCTGTCACTTATGACAACAACACTAGAGTTCTCATTCTCTGTCACTTACAAAAACAACACTAGAGTTGTCGTTCTCTTTCACTTATAAATACAACACTGTAGCTATCATTCTTTGGGTTTGCCCGGAAAAAAAAAATACCAATTAGTTTTTTTTTTTCATAGAAAAACGACAAGAAAGTTTTTTTTTTTTTTTACCAAGATGGCGTTCTACTTTGACATTTGTCACGTGTTCTGTCACAGATTGGGAATTATAGCATTCCGGACAGTCGGAATTCTCTCTTTGACCAAAACGCTGTCGTCTGCACGAATGGCCATTGGTAAACCTGAGTTACGTTCTGGTGGGTTAACGTTCGTAGAAATATGCCTTCGTAATAGTCGGTGGTATTTGCTTATTGTAGTTATTCTTGTTTTTTCCTTTATTTATTTATTTATTTATTTTTTTTTTTGGCGTCCATTGTCATTCTTTACTATACCACGTTATTGGTTATATTAAATTGATTCTCTTCAGTTTATTGATATATTTGTTTGTTCCCTGGAACAATTTATTCCAACTCTCTCTCTCTCTCTCTCTCTCTCTCTCTCTCTCTCTCCTCTCTCTCTCTCTCCTCTCTCTCTCTCTCTCTCTCTCTCTCTCAACGCAGTTATTTTGAGACTAGTTAGGCAATTTAACATTCAGTTCGCATTAAAGGATAGTAAAAAAGCACGTAAAAGAAGAAGAAGAAGAAGAAGAATGCTGATTTTACTCGTTTCAGAAGTAAAAACATTTGAATTCACTGTTTTCAAACATTTAAGATTCAGTGGTTAAGTCATTTGAAATAACTTGTCGCAACATTTAAATTTACCCCGTATTAATAACATTTGAATTCA
>JANJGK010008021.1:12500-28468 GCA_039081455.1 Macrobrachium rosenbergii
CTCACCGTGCAACACTCTCGGTGTCTTTTTGTTTTCGTCATCATTCATAATATTCATTTACTTCTCCCATATCTCTTGTTCCCAATTATTGGATTTCCGGCCAATTCATTCTCGTAGGTGTATCGGATTGTTGGTCCGCTCGAGGTTTTACGGTTCCTTTTTCCTCGTCCCGCATTGTTTTCGGCTAATTAAACCAATGCCCCGCCATGATTGGCCGAGCACTCCCACCAATCACGGGACTTCCTTCCTCCTTGGCTTTGTGTCTGTGTGTGTCTTTCTCTCTCCGTGGCATTACGAATCCATAAAGGGCCTGGGAAGGGTATTGGAAGTCGCGAAAGGCTTTTATATTCCAGGTACATAATTAGATCCTTCGATGGTTTATTTTCCTCTCTCTCTCTCTCTCTCTCTCTCTCTCTCTTTTTTTTTTAGCTCCCCAGGAAGCGACGGAGGTAAGGAATGGTGGGTGGGAGGTGGGGCTTTTATTGTTATGCGAATGTAATTCACCCGTGCAGCACTTTACAGCGTGGGAATTACGAGAAGTAATGTCGTCATATGATATACTGGAATGAAGGCCACACGCGCGTTTTTTGATATTTATGTGCGCGCCGTTGTGCCAGGGGGTGTAGAAAAGTTGAATCGCTCGGCGTTTCCTTTCTTATTTTTCGGGACCGAGTGGCGACGTCTTAGGTTTGTAACACTGTAACTATGGGTAGGTTGATGTATATGCGCACACGCGTGCACACATGCGCATAACGCATATTGATATATTGATATATTATGAAGCTACACTTTTATCTTAATATTTCTGGACAACATATCAAGGTGTTTGTTGATAATATATCCAAAGTTATTTCATTCTTGTTGTATCTACATATCATCTGATGCTGAATGTATATATAACATTTCTTCAGGTATATATGTTTTGTGTTTATTGCTTCTTCAACACATTACTGAGAGTATCAACGAGTTTGTTGATATGCATCCAAGTTATTTTATTCTTGTTGCATCTGTATGTCGTATGAAGCTGAATGTGGATATGACATTTTTCTAGGTATATATTACATTCTTTTGTGTTTATCACTTCTTCAAATACTGAATCTAGTTGTGTTTTAATGTCCCCATGCTGAAATGGGAGCATGACGCTCCGAAACTGTATGCCCTTTTGAATATGATCGTTCTCCAATTTGTGGTTTTTTTTTTTCAAGGTTCAAAGGTCAATACTGATCTGTTATCATCACTGCATCTATATGTATAGCAGTCTCGTCCGGCAAAACAAACTCATTTCCGACGCCCACGGACGCCCAAACCACCCTTCATCTAACATGACCCGGAAGCACGCGAAAGGAGGAGATACTCACCCCGGTTACATTCCCGAAAGTCGTTTTCGGGAATCTCCTGTTATGGCCCGGGCTGATAAATTAACCCTTTGGGTTCCGGTCTCCCGATTATGCCGTGCATTTGAATTCAATTGCAGTGTTTGTCTCTCTCGCGGGAACCGGGTCATTTGTTTAGTATAGATTTGAATTGTGCTCTGACCCCAAAGGCGTTTTGGGTAGTCTTCAGTTGGGTTCACTGATCCTGTTGTTAGGCGAATAAGAAAGACGGGGGGTCAGATTAGGTTTTATTTATTTAGTTTTTATAATCAGATTAGGTTTTTGCATAAATTTTGGGTGGTCTTCGATTGCGTTCTCAGATCCTGTTGTTAAGCGAAGAAGGAGAAAGAAAAGGAGTCAAATTAGGCTTTAATTCTTTTTTTTTTAAATTAGATAAGGTTTTTATATAGATTTGGGTAGTCTTCAGTTGGGTTCACAGATCCTGTTGTCAAGCGCAGAAGGAGAAAGAAGAGAGGTCAAATTAGTATTATTTATTTTTTATGATTAGATTAGGTTTTTATGTAAATTTTGGCCGGTCTTTGAAAGGGTGCACAGCCCCTGTTGCCAAGCGGAGAAGAAAGAAGAGGGGTCAAAGTAGGTTTTACTTATTATTATTAATTTATTTATAGTAATTAGGAGATTAGGTTTTTAGATAAATTCGAGAGAGGAGATGCGTCTGGGCTACTGATTGGAAATATATTTCATAGGTAAATATAATATAAAGAAGGCTTATATAGTTTTGTAAGGATAGTAACTAAGGCTGAGGTAATATAGTAGAGTTATGGCAGTCATGATTTATGGATAAATGATATTTTATTGCTGTGGAAAAATATGAGTAATATTCTTGCTTGAGGAGAAGGGGGAAATTGAAGTAACACATTTTCTGTTGTCTGAATTTTTTTCTTGTTTTATTTAAAGAAACAGGAAGCTCATCACTATTCATGAAATACCAAAATATATTTTGGTGCCATCTTGCGAACGCTTTTGCTGCTGTTTGTTGAGAGAGTTTTGCAAGTGCGAGATGATTAGACAAAGGAAATTGGAGATTTGTTCAAACAGCTGTAAGGGGTAATTCTCTTGATTAAGTTGGAAAAAAGGATTATAAAAAACTTGGAGATTTATAAGCATATGTATATTAGAGTTTGTTTGAAAAATATATATAAAAAATCAGCAGAGGGAGAATGTGAATGTTTGATTCGTGTAGTAGCAGTAATATTATTATGATTATTATATTTTCCTATCTCAGTCATCCTGGTCAACTGGGTGGTATTTATAGTGTGGTGTTCCGGGTTGCATCCTGCCTCCTGAGGAGTCCATCACTTTTCTCACTAAGTGTGCTGTTCTGCATGAGTCCTGGAGCTACTTCGGCATCTGGTTTTTCCTATTATTATTATTATTATTATTATTATTATTATTATTATTATTATTATTATTATTATTATTTCACATGGAACAAGTACCATAGTATGATCATAGAAAATCTGCTTATTGCTACAGCAGACTCCTCCAAGTCTGATATTTTATTTTTAGCCCATAAATACAAGCAGTGGGGATCTGACGACAGCATTATGACACCGGAGAATTATAATCGATCGATTATCATATGATGGTAATTGATAATGACAGTTTGTGGGAGCATTAATAAACTAGTAATACTTTGAGTTTGTGGGAGCATTAATAAACTAGTAATACTTTGTGTTGTGATGTTTCATGAAATTCGTGTTATAATACGCCTTAATTTGGTTAAAAAAAATGTTTGAATATTATGAAGGAGCTGTTGACTGGAAAAGGCAGAGTTAAGGAGCTTCTTCAGAACTGCTTATAATCACGAGTTCTTACGGAGGCATGTTAAAACGAAACTTCTGAAGAATGGTGACCTAAAACTAGTTGAATGTTGTACGAGCTCATTAATAAAACACAACTTGACTAGCTTATCACAGCGTTAGTACCTCATGAATGAGATTGGTTAGCCATGTTAGTGTACACGCAGTGGAATTTTTTTCCGTATTAGCAGCTGACGATAAGTATAAAAGGTGACTATTTTTTTCATGTTAAAAGGGAGGTTACATCGTAAGAATATGTCATTGGGAAAAGAATGTGTAACGAAGAGTAACAGCGGAAGGACCTCATTTTATCGTGAGTGGCAAATAGGAAATTGTAGCGTAAAGTGATTTTTCTGTCGAATTTTGTAAATTACGGCCTCTGAGCACCTTATCTTGATGGTGGAACTATTTTATCGAAAGCTGTGAATGAAATGCTGAAGTCTAAATGGTTATTATCTTAAGAACTTGGAAAATAACAAGTTTCAGTAGAAGGGGTTATATCTTATAGGGAGTAGTAATAACAGGTTGTAAAAAAATGTATTTCATATTAAAGATTTTGGTTAATAACCACTTGATTGCTGTAAAAAAATCATTGTATATTTAAAGATTTTAGTTAGTAAATGCTTGTAAATCTTGGGCATAACCACTCGTATCTAATTTGGCTAGTAACTAATTTGGCTATTTCTAGATAAGATTTGCCAAGAAAGATTTTCATTTAAAAGTGTTTTATCTCAATGAAACTGGCTAGTAACATAATACAACCTAAGCAATGTGATCTCAAAGATTATTTAATGCAGAAAAGGGGATTCTTATCATGATGAGACTGGCTAATGGCTAGTCACAGCAGAAGGGGGTTTTATTCAATAGAAATTAGTAAATAATGTGTTGAAACAACGCTGATTGATCTTAATGAGATTGAAAGATAACAGTAATAAGAGTAATAGCTGACAAGTTGTGTTAATATTGTTATTATTATTCAGAAGATGAACCCTGTTGATATTGAACAAGCACACTGGAGCCGTTGACTTTAAATTCAAGCTTCCAGAGAATATGGTGTTCATTTGAAATAAGTAACAGAAGGTAACAGGAAATACAGAAAGAAGAGATCAGTTATTAGGAAAGGAAAAATAAATGAGCAAATTAATAAATACATAGATAAATAAATGAGCAAATTAATCAGCAAATAGATAAAAATGTGAGTTAATTATCAAATGCGAGGAGAGTTGCTGTAGGATGTGAATGCATTGCATCTTCGGTTGAACTTTTGAGGTTCCAACTGCACAATGTCTTTAGGGAGGTAACTAAAGGGATATTGTCTTAATGAGATGAACTAATGGTAACTTACAAACTTACAGCGAAGGACGATTTTATCTTAACAAAAATGAGGATAATCAGTTACAGCCAAAGGCAGTTTGATCTTATTAAGAAAGTTTGTTAAAAAAAAGTCCCATTCTAATGGAATTAGACCTTAATGAGTGTGGTTATTAATAAGTAAGAGCCTTAGCGGATATCATATTAATGAGAGTGGCGAATTGAAAGGTTATAAAAGGAGAGTATTTCATGGCAATGAGAGTAGCTGTTAATTAATTAAGAGCAGACGGGACTTTACTTTAATGACACTGACGAACAGTAGATTGTAGCTTAAGGAGATTTTATTCAGATGAAAAAATGTGTTTAGATAAACCATAAGGTGACTTTATTTTAGGGACCTAAGTGCAATCTAAAGGAAACGTTGTTTGTGAGGAGTTGAAGGATGTATTTCGAAAGCAGATTAAAATACAAATCATTAAGGGTTGTTAAGGGAATTGATGCAAGGGAAGCCTGCTCTAAATATGGATGGATTTTATAGACCCTTTGAAGTAGGTGTTCTTTTTTTACTTATACAGAAAAGAGAGAGTATTAGAACAGAAGATTCTTTTGATGAAGAGAATGGATGAAAATTGAGAGTTTATTAAGGGAATACTTTCTCCTTAAGCTTGTGGATTTATATATATATATATATATATATATATATATATATATATATATATATATATATATATATATATACATACATACATACATACATACATATAAATATATATATATGTATATATATATATATATATATATATATATATATATATATATATATATATATATATATATATATATATATATATGACTGTGAAGTATTTTCTGATCAAATAGAATTCCATCAATTATAAGGGAGCCCATAGAAACGCCAGAATGTAGAAAATATAAAGGTTATATTTCAGAGACCAAAACTGTCTCTCTCCTCAGGCAAATAGTGAATGAGAAAAGTTACAGAAAACCGGTATTTATACCGGAAGATCCATAGGGCAGCCGTTAAGTCAATCCAGTTGACAATTTCTCTTTAATCTTCTTATTCGCTGGTTGGAGGAAGATTTTATCTATAATATCTGAATCCCAGGCGCCTCTTGACAGATTCATTGCATTCAAAAGCCAGATGGTGGAATCAGCCTTGATGAAACAAAGAAATGCAATGAATCTGTCACGGGGCGCCTGGGATTCAGACATTACAGATAAAATCTTCCTCCAACCAGCGAATAAGAAGATTAAAGAGAAATTGTCAACTGGAGTGACTTAGCGGCTGACCTATGGATCTTCCGGTATAAATACCGGTTTTCTGTAATTTTTTCTCATTCACTATTTGTCTGAGGAGAGAGACAGTTACGTCTCTGAAATGTAGCCTTTATTTTCCACATTTTGGCGTTTCTTTGGGCTCACTTATATATATATATATATATATATATATATATATATATATATATATATATATATATATATATATATATATATATATATATATATTATATAAATTATGTGTGTGTGTGTGTGTATTCCATGGCTGGGTGTACATCCGGTTATAAAACTCCCCAGAAATTATTTGACCTAACTGCCACTTTATAGATATGAGTTAGTATCTCTCTCTCTCTCTCTCTCTCTCTCTCTCTCTCTCTCTCTCTCTCTCTCTCTCTCTCTCTCTCTCTCTTAAACAGATTGCCTTGATTCTCTGGCGCCTCGTTATTCCCCGTGAAAAATTGATCGTGAAAAATTGCCTTCACGACCTGCCAGATTAAAATCGTTCCGAGTAAGTTGTCCCTTGTCGGATACACACAGTTACAGATCCTTTCGTGGGGGATATTACACAGCGTTAGTTCCACACACAGCAACACAGCTGCCGATTTCTGGTGTGTTAATTTAGTGTCCGTTCAAAATTTCGTAGGAATTTACGTCAAAGGATAGCGTGGCGCGGTGCTCCTTTCTTCGCTTCTGCGTTCCGTTATTTAATTCATTTTGATGTGAAATGTTTTGGCATCTTTTTTTAAAATAGTATCGTATACACACGCACATTATATATATATATATATATATATATATATATATATATATATATATATATATATATATATATACATATACATACATACATATATATTTATATATATATACATATATATATATATATATATATATATATATATATATATATATATATATATATATATATATACAGTATGTATATGTTACAGTAAAGTAGTGAAACCAGGGATTTCACGAATTACCCGAAAATGTCACGGAATTCGTGAAATCACCAATTCACTTAGAAACATTTGATCCCCGAGGGGCTAGTACTAAACACGGCGAAACAGTGATTCATCTACACTTTTCTCCTTTTTAGTACTAGCCCCATGGGATCAAATGTGTTTTGTCATGTTTAGTACTAGCCCATAGGGGATCAAATGTCCCTAAGTGCATTTGATCCCGATGGGCTAGTACTAAACAGGGCAAATACATTTGATCTCTGAGGGGCTAGTACTAAACACGGTAAAACACGTATGATCCCTGAAGGGCTAGTACTAAATACAGCGAAACAGCGTAGAAGAATCACTGTTTTTCCGTGCCTAGTACTAGCCCCTCTGGGATCAAATGTCCCCAAGTGAATTGGTGACTTCACGAATTCCCTGAAAATTTAGGGATTTCGTGAAATCCCCGGTTTCTCAGTCTTACTGTAGCACACACACAAACACACATTTTATATATATATATATATATATATATATATATATATATATATATATATATATATATATATATATATATATATGCGGTATATCGTGTGCATTCGAAGTATGGAAATATATTCGAGAGAAAGATGTGATAGAATCTTTGAAGTAATTGTGAAGTGTCCGAAATAATTTACTGACAAAACAATTCTCTCTCTCTGTCTCTCTCTCTCTCTCTCTCTCTCTCTCTCTCTCTCTCCTCTCCTCTCTCTCCTCTCTCCTCTCTCACACACACACACACACACACACACACACACACACACACACGACAAGAGGTAAGGAGATTACTTTGCACTGTATACTGGAAAAGCATGACTTATCTGGGTCAAACAAGATGGACCTGGCAGTGTATTTCACGTAGACCTGCTCTTATTTGCAGATCTGACGAAGACATTTCCCGTATAACCAGTAATAATAATCATAATTATTCACAGAGATCCATGAAAGGTTGTTCTTGTTTGTGCCACAGGCCAATTATAAACTTGCTAAAACCAATTCTTGAAGACGTAAAAGAGTTAATTGAGTTCCTACAAAGACATCCATGGAGTTCTTTAAAAGTAATTCATAAAGACACACGTAGAATTAATTGACTCATGAGACCTACCAAAAGTAATCCATACCACCTAAGGTATTTGAGTTCACACAAGAGGTATAACACGTAGAACACACCCAAAAAAGGCCCCTTGAGATCTAGCGAAGAGAGAGAGAGAGAGAGAGAGAGATGAGAGAGAGAGAAGAGAGAGAGAGAGAGAGAGAGAAGGAGCATAAATGCACTGGAAAGATATGTGGGGGTTTGGGTTCACCTAGGCCAATGTATGGCTTATTCAATTAGATAAGAGTGGCATAGAGTTCCTCTACTGGCTTCCAACTGAAGCAGTTTTGCAAAGGAATGAGCTGTCACTGATGCTACCACGAGTTCAACACCCCCCCCCCATAACTCTCTCTCTCTCCTCTCAGTCTCTCTCTCTCTTCTCTCTCTCTCTCTCTCTCTCTCTCTCTCAATCAGTGGGTTTAAAGTTGAAATAAGATCTTCAGTTATGTTTTGGGAAGTGGAATTTTTTGCGGAGCTCCAACACAATTAACGTGACCATTGCTTAAAGTAGTCTCTCTCTCTCTCTCTCTCTCCCTCTCTCTCTCTCTCCTCTCTCTCTCTCATCTCTCTCTCTCACAATCAGTGGGCTTAAAGTTAAAATAAGATCTTCAATTATGTTTTGGGAAGTGGAAGTTTTTGTGCGGAGCTACAACACAATTAACGTGACTGTTGCTTAAAGTACTCTCTCTCTCTCTCTCTCTCTCTCTCTCTCTCTCTCTCTCTCTCTCTCTCTCTCTCTGGATATTTCCAGCTTCGCAGTTGTCGCTGCCTCTTGCCCGCTGCTGTTTGCCTCAAGCAGTTTCATAATCTTCCTTTGGTCGAAGGTGTAATTTTATTATGCGTAACATTATTCCTCTATTTATGGTGCTATGATTATTGTTAATCACATAAATGGCATCATTAAAGATACGAGAAGTGTCATTATTATTACCGTCTACTCCAGCCCAAGGTCTATAGACCTTATTCCAGCCCTCCCTGAGTGCGTTCGCAAGTGCGTTAAATTACGAGCGTGTAAAAAGGCGGTCCTATATCGGCTCCCCCTCCCCCTGTCCCCCAATCCCCTCTCCTGTCCCTCCTATCCCCTTCCCACGCCATCTCCCTAATTCGCACTTCCTCCTTCCCTCCATACCCCCATAGGTCTCCCCTCCCCTTCCCTTTCCTTAATTCATTGGTCCCCCCTCCCCCCCTTCTCTCTCTCTCTCTCTCTCTCTCTCCTCTCTCTCTCTCTCCTCTCTCTTTTGTGGTTGAGTAGTTGTTTTCCATTATGTTCGGTGAGAGATTTAGTATTCCGTTCGGGTTTGGACAACCGTTTCCCGGACTTGGAACGGCGTGTGAGCACACTTCGTGTTTCTAAATGGGGATGGACAAATGGACACTTCCATTACTATAGAAATGAGGGCTCTCTCTCTCTCTCTCTCTCTCTCTCTCTCTCTCTCTCTCTCTATCTCCTCTCTCTCTCTCTGAGTATGTGCGTGTTGATTTTTGTTTGTTTATTTATTGGGTGCGCAGTTTTTTTTATTAACATCTCTTACTTTGTTTTTTGTTTTTTTATGTATTATTTCTCTCTCTCTCTCTCACTTTCTCTCTCTCTCGCTGAGTACGTTCGTGTTGGTTTTTGTTTCTTTATATCTTTATGTATTGTACCTGTAGTTTTTTTTATTTATAACTTTTTCTTAGTTTGTTCTTGTTTTGTGTATATTTCTCTCCTCTCTTCTCTCTGTACTTTGTGCCATATTTATGTATCAATTTTAAATTAACATATTTCTGTTCCGTTTGTGTTTTGTGTTTCGTCTTATTTCTCTATTTCCTCGGTCATCTCTATTAGTTAAACTCTTCTCTCTCTCTCTCTCTCTCTCTCTCTCTCTCTCTCTCTCTCTCTCTCTCTCTCTCCATTTACTCTTCTGAACATCAGATCAGCGACCGTTTTACTAAATTCCTGTCAGATCCGTCATTGGCGTCCGTCACCCTCCTATCCTCCTCCCTACCTCTCTCCTTCCCTCCCTCTCTCCCTCCCTCGCATGTCCGCGCAACCTCTCCCTTCCTACCCGTCTCGTTTTCCCCCTTTCCCTGATATTATTTATATTATTTTCCTCCCTCCGCCTTTTCCATTACTCTTACTTTGTTATGAACGTGACAAGGTTTGGTGATGGCCGCGGCGGCTTGGCCATAGAAAATATCCCTTTGCGTTCTGATCAGGTGCGCGAAGGTGTCAACTTGAAATGCGTCGTTGTGTTTCTATCTCGCCTTGTTTTATTTTCCAGATGTTTGTTTTCCTTGATTTAGAATGTATGGTGCGTGTACGTTTTATTCTTTGGTGCTAAGTTTTTTTTTCATGTGTGGGTTTATCTTATTTTTGAGTCTACTGTGCGTGTAGTATAGATTTCTCTTATTTTAAATCTAGATTTGGGTTGATTTGGCATCACTGTATATTTCATTTACCCTATTTACCTTATTTATTTTTATATATATATATATATATATATATATATATATATATATATATATATATATATATATATATATATATTGCTTATTTTTATACGATTTCGTCTGTTTCGTAAAATTTGGCGAATTTTACTTCCGTTTAATAACAGACAGAGCTTTGTGTGTAAACAAATTGATCATTTCAGTTTTTTTTACAGCACAAATTTTACCACCAGCTCATATAATCACTATCCAAAGTAATATCGTTAGAGAAGGCCAAAAGATATACCCCAGTGATGGTTTGAAACTGAGTCAGAATTGAAATATGAACCTCATTTATTGTGAGGTCGAGGCTTTGGACTCAACCCCTTCAGTTTGGACAGTGATTTTCAACTCTTTAGTTTGGACAGTGGTTTTCAACCCTTCAATTTGGACAATGATTTTCAACCTTTCAGTTTGGACAGTGATTTTCAGCCTTTCAGTTTGGACAGTGATTTTCAACCCTTCAGTCTGGACAGTGATTTTCAATCCTTTAACTTGGTCAGCCAATTTTCAACCCTTTAGCATGGACATTGATTTTCAACCCTTCAGCCTGGACATTGATTTTCAACCCTTCATTTTGGACAGTGATTTTCAGCCCTTCTGTTTGGACAATGATTTTCAACCCTTCAGTCTGGACAGTGATTTTCAACCCTTCAGTCTGAGCAGTGATTTTCAACCCTTCAGTTTGGACAGTGATTTTCAACCCCTTCAGTCTGGACAGTGATTTTCAACCCTTCAGTTTGGACAGTTGATTTTCAACCCTTCAGTTTGGGACAGTGATTTTTTACCCTTTAACTTGGACAGTGATTTTCGACCCCTTCAGTCCTGGACGTTGAAGTTAAAAGAGAAGGCTTTCCAGTTCTGTAAATCCAAGTTCTCATTTAAATACACAGTTGAGGACGAGACTGTAAGACTTATAGTGACATAGCAGTGCTTGGCGTGTCCAGTGAAGCGATGGTGGCACTTTGATCGAGAAAGTTACCGCAGCATGTTGAAATCGCTAAAGTTACGCAGAAATGAGGTTTTGTTTCAAATAATTTCTTGTTATTTGTATTTATCCATGCAGCTCTTCATTTTGCCTCCGCTGGTTACATCAAGAACAGATGAACAGTATTTCATGAAACATGGTAATATATATATATATATATATATATATATATATATATATATATATATATATATATATATATATATATATATATATATATATATATATTCATTATTTGACGTTTTCAGGATGATTGAATTTTTTCGAGAAACCGACTTTGAGCTGACGACTTATTGCCGTAGAAGCCACCTTATCTCAGAATTTTCCGGAAGGTTAGTTATCTAGAGAAGGTTCCTGTAAGAATATATCTGTCAAGTTTCATCAAATCTGTTCTCTTGTTCCCGAGATAACCAACTAAGAAGAACACTTGATGGGGCGGCTTTACGTCGGTCTGAAAGCTGTGCAGTGATGTACTCTCAGTCGATTTCTTTTGTTACGTTTGAATTATGAAGTATTGCTTCAGCCAAAGGTGTTCTGATGCTACGAAGAATTCTGAAGAGTGAAAGCGTGCATTGGAAGATATGAATCATTTAGTATTTAATAAGGCTGTGATATAGCGGATGCACACAGGCCGAGAGACGAGAGGACGAAAGCGAACAACAGGCGGCTTTACTCATGTTCCCTTGATGCTGCAATATTCATGCCTTTTGCAGCGATAATACTAACCATGTTGCACTTT
The DNA here is from genome assembly GCA_039081455.1 of Macrobrachium rosenbergii. Lineage (NCBI taxonomy): Eukaryota > Metazoa > Arthropoda > Malacostraca > Decapoda > Palaemonidae > Macrobrachium > Macrobrachium rosenbergii. Next base: position 24,573 of record JANJGK010008021.1, read on the forward strand.
GCATTGAATCTGCAATAATGCTTTAATGTCGGTCGTGTTTGCCGTGTTGGGCTGTGTGTTTACTGAGCCTTATTGATAGAACGCCGCTTCCATGTTATCGTGAATTATTGTTGTTGTTGGCTTCATGTCGCGATTCTGAAGGACAGGCAGAATTTGCTGCAGCGCACACGCGCACACACACGCACACACACACACACACACACACGTATGGACAGATATTGAGAGACGGGCATGATGGAGACAGGGAGAGGCAATCATAAATGTAAACAGATGCCATTGTATTTGTAAAATACACTTTTATGCACACATAACCCCTCACTGGAAATTAGTACACTATAAGAGCCATCAGAAACAGACGTCTGAATGATAACTCGGTTGTCGATTGACTGTTTTAGTCATTTTGGACTGATGTTACTGATGTTAATACGGAGACAAAGCTCGTTCAAGTGTTCGCTGACATTGACAGAAAGCCGTTTGCAATTATGTACAGTGCTTCAACTCTCCTCCCCGTGTATACAGATACCCTGTGGTAGTCACGACCCTGTGGGCCAACCAGCTGAGATCTTTATACCTACCACTTCAAGAACACGGAATTATCCGTCATCCTTTGGATTTCCGGTATCATATAACCTCCACTGAAAACGTAAGTCCATTAACATCAACTTTCATGTAGTATATTAACCCTCTTTGTAGCATATTGGCCCGTCATGGCATATTTTAAAGATGTTTTATTTCACTGAAACAATATAGCATTTTCATGTACCTTCGAGGCGCGATGTCCATGTTCCCCAAGGGCTACCAGGCTCTCGCCAGTTGCTCATTTAAGGCAATTTACTGACTCTTTCATCCTTGGAAACTTTGTTTCATCAGTTTCGTCAGCCGTCGGAAATTTTCCAAGTGGCGTCATTCAAGTTACAATAGGTTAGAGTGAATGCAGGCAGATGCACACACACACACACACACACACACACACACACACACACACACACACACACACACACATATATATGTATGTACGCATGCATGCATGCAACGAGGGACAAGTTAACACTATTGCACAACCATTGTGCTTCTGTTGATCTGAGCAATGAAACAAGTATCTGGGAGTTGAACGACTGTGTTGGTGGTACCTAGGGTTAAAAATGTTATATATATATATATATATATATATATATATATATATATATATATATAATATATATATATATATATATATATATATATATATTCAAAGTCGGTATTATACATTTGCCACTCCGGGATCTCGGTGTGTAAGCCGAGCAGCTGATATATATATAAATGTTAATATTCTTGGAAATACATTTAGATTTTGCCGCGCCGTCTTTCTCTCGATGGAATTAGGATTAAGTGAGAATTTGGGATTTACTCGTTTTTAAGAAACAGACACCTGTTGAATTTCAGTTTCTCTCTCTCTCTCTCCTCTCTCTCTCTCTCTTCTCTCTCTCTCTCTCTCTCTCTCTCTCTCTCTCTCTCTCTCTCGTGTTGCCTCTTATTAAAGCAGTCTAAAATGTAGACTCGTTTATTGTTTGGCCAAGGAAATTTAACTTGAAAGCCTAATGTAGTAAGTAAAGTGTCTGTGTTGAATGGGGACAGACTTGAGAGAGTGTATATATATGATATACACACACACACACACATATATATATATATATATATATATATATATATATATATATATATATATATATATATATTATATATATATATATATATATATATATATATATATATATAGAGAGAGAGAGAGAGAGAGAGAGAGAGAGAGAGAGAGATGTATTATGTATATATATGTATATATACATGAATACAGACAAAATCCACGAAGGAAAGAGAAACAATGGATTTTGTCTTTATATATTCATCACGTTCCATATTTTCGTGATTCAGTTATTCGTGTGTGTGTGTATGTGTATATATATATATATATATATATATATATATATATATATATATATATATATATATATATATATATATATATATATATATATATATATATATATGTAAGTATATGTATTCATTATGTATATATATAATTATATATAATATGCATATATGCAAATGTATGTGCATGTGTGTGTATATATATACACACATATATATATTATATATATATATATATATATATATATATATATATATATATATATATATATATATATATATATATTCAACCCACACGCGTTCTTTCCCCAAAAAATAGGTCCTCTAGAGGTAATTATCTTACTGGCTGTCAGTGAATCTCGTGGGGATGAGGTTGCTAGCCTAGTCCGCTTCTTCACCATGACTGCGACCCACCTAACCCGATTAGTACTACCCTGATCAACACTAAGTTTTCTCCATGAAACTGATGCACCTGGTAAATTGTTTTTCTCCTGAGAATGTCCTTTTCTTTGATTTATATTTCACTTTCCTTAATTGAATGTGGTTTCCGTAGTAAGGAAGTGAAATGAATTTTAACTTTTCATTATCGTGGTTCTTCGTTTGGAGAAGGACAAAATCATTCATTCGAATCTGCTGAGGCGAATAAGTAGCGCACATATCATAAAGCATTAATGGACAACCAAGCCTTTTTTACCATTTTTATTTTCCAGTACTTTTTGTACATCTCCATAGTATTAGCATATTAAAGATGTGAATATTCAGTAGACTTACGACGCTTTTATCAGTATTCTCGTAGTTATCTCGTCCTGATTTAGGAAGCGAGTTCAGATCTTATTGCATTTGTTCGCTATCAGTTCGTGCAGATAGCGCAGATAAAGGCCATGTATTGTTTTCCTTAACTGACGTAGATTTAATATGCAAGTGTCGGTAACGCAATTACCATTCGTCGAGATAAGAGGAATTAAGGCGCTCTTCATTGTGTCAATCATGGCTTCTTATCGCGATTCTTATAAAAGCTTTTACTATGATAAGGTTGTCTGTGTGTGTGTGTATGTGTGTGTGTGTGTGTGTGTGTGTGGTAATCTTCGTGTTATGTTTCTTAGGTATGCATTAACTCTCTCTCTCTCTCTCTCTCTCTCTCTCCTCTCTCTCTCTCTCTCTCCTCTCTCTCTCTCTCTCTCTGTAGTTTTTGTTACTTAAGAACTGTAGTTATGTTTCTCTGTCATTTTTGGTAATCTTGATATCTAAAATAAAGGTTATTCTCTCTCTCTCTCTCTCTCTCTCTCCTCTCTCTCTCTCTCTCTCTCTCTCTCTCTCTCATAGCTTTGTCTTTGAAAAAACTTAATTATGTGTACGTAATTTCTTTGTTTGAAAAATCTCTGGTGATTAATTTGTTTTGAAATAGAGGTTATCATGTGTTATCTTTGTTCTTGATAATCTCTCTCCTCTCTCTCTCTCTCTCTCTCTCCTCTCTCTCTCTCTCTCTCTCTCTCTCTCTCTCTCTCTCTCTCTCCTCCTAATATAAGATTCTAATATAAAAGAGGCGAACAACTTGGGGAAAGCCACCTTATCAGACAGGAGGCTGACGTTCTAAGACACAAACTCAAGACGTCTCGTATAACAGAAGCTGGAGACGTCTTCTGACAGACACAGATGTGTTCTCAGATCTACTCCAAGAGGCACAGATAATGCACCATTATGATTGACACTTCCGAGATAAAAGATAATTCCGGTTTTTTTTTCTTTCAGGAGGATGGATCAGTTTTCCCAAAATAGCCCCGTCTTCTTCACTTTATTTTTTTGTGGTGTTATGCGTGATATTTTTCTTCTCTTTTTTTTTTTGGAGGAAGAGATACAGTTTGTAGTTGTTTTTTTTATTAGTTGTTGGTTTTTTTTAAATGTTTTTTTGTCACATATGATTGTTTGCTGGTTTTGTAACATAAGTTGACCTAGTCATGAGTGATGGGTAATGTTAATATATATATATATAT
>JANJGK010008022.1:0-28467 GCA_039081455.1 Macrobrachium rosenbergii
CTGGGCGAATAAAAATACATTTTAACATTAAAAAAAGTCAAACCAATTTTTTAAGAATAAAATTTACAGCCAAGTGTCCGTCCCATTCTTTTGCTGAAATTCATTGCCATATTGATTTTATTATTCAATATTTTAAGCTTTGGTTATCTGCCGTAGCCCAAGGAATAACAAACTATTATAGACCGGAGCACAAAGTGTTTAAAGCGTTGTGGAAGAAAGTTACAAAGGTCCTACACACACACACACACACACAAGTGTACAATCACTGACCCCCATCAGAAGCTTTTAATTTGTCATATCATTCGCCAAACGGCCTCGGTATTCACAGACATACAAACACGCCTTCCGTCTCGTTGAAATGAGAACAAACAAACAAAATGAGGCACAAATTAAAACAATCGAAAACCACTCGGTACGTACATAACGGGGTTATTGTCGATCCTCCAGCTGTCATCTGGTGGCCTTGAAATCTCGGGAGTTGGTCTGTAAGTAAAGTGGGTGGAGGGTTCCTCGCCCCCCAACCCCCCGTAATCCCTTATCACTCCCACCCCCTTTACAGACAGGGAAACTGTAGTCATTACTGTTATATAAACACGTAATGTAGTGCTATAATGAAGCTGAATATAATGACAATACTCTCGACTGTATTGCGGGGTTTTACCTGAACATCTGCCTACCCCCAACCCCCTACCCCCGAAACCTCAGCTCCCCCATGAAAAAGCGATAATGATAATAAAAATTCAATTAAGGATTACAAGTAAACTGCAATAATGATAATAGTATAATGATAATAATTTTAAAAAGTTCAGGCAAGTTGCTTCGGTGGTGGTGGGGGGGGGGGGTAGTTCTCCCGGGATGGAGGAGGGTACCCACACGGGAGGAGGAAGAGAGGGTCGAGGTAGTACTTTAACTCTCTCTCCTCCTCCTCCCGAATCTTCGTAATGTAAAAAGCTACATTTAACTCCAATTTTTACCACTATAGATACTTTTTTTTTTATAATAATAAAAATGACCTCTACGAAGTAATTCTCGACCAGTACAACCTCATCGAGGTCATGGTCGTCCGCGAGTGCATCAACGAGGTCGTCCCCGCCTGGGAAGCCCTGAGCGAGGTAAACTTCGCCGGGGGATGGCCTCTAGGAGGTAATCTTCAACAAGGAAGACCTCCTCAAGGTTTTCCTCGTCCGGGGAGAGCTCTGATGAGGTAATTCTCGTTGAGATAAGGTCGACTAGGTAACTATGAAAACGTTTTCATCATTATTATTATTTGAAAGGAATAACAGAATAAGAAATACAGAAAGATAAAAAAAATCTAATTTCTTTTCCATTTTTTCTAGGCAAGAAAAAAAATACTTTCTAAATCATCAAAATAACAGATGTCTATTTTCCCCCTAAAGTAAATAAATGTTGTGTATACCTGTCCTCTTAAATTTTGTAAGTGGTCCAATTGAATTGATAGAATTTGGGCCAAAGGCGAAGCACTGGGACCCATGAGGTCATTCAGTGCTGAAACGGAAATTGGCAGTAAAACGTTTGAGAGATTGTAACAAAAGGAAACCCTTTTGCAGATGCACTATGAATCAGGTGTTGGGAGAGGGTGGAAAGTGAGATGGAAGAAAGATATGAAAGAAAGTACAGTGAAAGGAACGAAACGGGTTGCAGCTAGGGGCTTAAGGTACGCTGCAAATAACCTTAAGTACTGCCTACAGTGCACTGACAGAACTAACCCCCTACGGGAAAGAGAATTGAGAGAACTCACCAGTTTTCCAACACCACAAAGGAAAAATCTGATAAATGATTATCAAGTATTTGTTAGTCTTCACGCGGAGTTCTTGAGGTTCTTCAGACGAGGCTGTCAGAGCTGTTACTAGACACCCAGTCAGAAAGATACAGGCAGTACCAAAGTGGTTAACTTTCCTTGAATCATCCCTCCTATTCATATAATTGGTCAACAGTTTTACAACCATGCTCAGACAGTCCTGATTTTCTGATCGGTGTCAACAGCTTCCTTACCCAATCACCATCTCAAGTATGCTACGCAATAAAAAGACACTACCTTCTGTCTGGCCACAATTGAGATTGAAGGTGCTTTAATGCATAATATCCACCTGCACTTTGTTCTCAAGAACTTAATACGTCAATTGACTTCTTTGCCATCAGACGTCAAAACTGATACAGACACACACCACAAAGGTTCCCTTTGGTTACAACCCCCACCAAACAGAAAAAGATGAACGCCTTGGCTTACGCAGACGGCATCAAACAAGCATTTCCCATCAGTGGCTCTACATGTCAATAGCCTTCTCTCTTTCTTTCCCCTTAATGGCACTTTATACAGACTGAAAATAAAAGATATTTCTCCCCGTAGCAAACACAACAGCACTTTGTTCATCATTCTTTGCAAGATTTCTTTACAAAGCTGAAATGTTCTGCATGACCTCTCACATGCCTTCTGGCTGCATTATACATAATAAACGTCCATACCTGAAGGCGTTACAGATCGGGTAATTAGGAGTTTCTTTTCAAAGTTGTCATGCTCTAGATTACCACACACAAGACGGGCCTTTTGCCTGCATGATACACACAGACCCTAATGGGTTATAAAAACCTGAACAAGTACCATTTAAAGAGTATCATGGAAAAAAATCTTCGATCTGGAGAACAAGATCACTCATTTCCGAACCACACAATTCATTGCACAGGTGAACGAAGGTTTTAAAAACTACTCTGTTTCAAACCATATATCAAAGGTATTAACTGATGAGAGAAAGGCCTCTTCTAAAACTTGACAGAACGCAGAAATAAAGTAATTTCAAGAAATTTATAGTTTAAGTGACACAAAGGAGAAAAAATTAGCTCCACTATTTGAGGAAAACCTAATCAACCACGGTCCTAGTCCGGACTGGACAAAAGGAAAACGTTAGATGGCAGGGCTGACCAAAGTAGAAAATAAACTACTACCTACGACACTGGGGAGCGAGGAAAAGACAGAAAACACCTTCTAAGCCTATAGTTTTGGAAAATACAGGGTTGTGTAGTGTTGCATCTAGGGATAGATTTATAGATTTTAGGCATACATGCCAAGCACTGGGGCAACTACGGCCGTTCAGCGTTGAAATGAAAGTAGTTGCAGATACGGCCCGAAAGAACGCTGCAAATATCCAAAAGTAGTGCCTACATTGCACCGCATAAGGTGGACTGACGGTACTAGAACCCTACATGAGTCATCTGTTTGTAAGGGATTTCAGCCGAAGATTTAAACAAAAAGCTGAAAACAGAAGCCTGTTTGTCAGCAGTGATAGGCATATAATTTATATGATTGCAGTAGTACTGCAGGTGATGAAGAAATCTGTATTTGTGTTGTGCATGAAAGAGAGAAATCTAAAGCGGTAGTAAGCACTGGTAACAAATCCTGGTTTGTGCGTGAACAAAAGCTGAGACCCATTCTTATAGAATGTCACTGTGGGCAGGACAGACACTGGTGTGAATCGTAAAACACCTACAAGCCAAGATTATTGGGTATTGGTGGATCTATTTTAATGGTTTTAAATTCATTTTTACTAGACTCAGGCGTACCCCAACTTTCCATCTGCAGGGAAGAACTAAGCTTAAGGTACATAATCAAACCCTTAACCTCTAACAGCAATCCACCTTATAAGTATGTGAAAGCCCCAGTAGATCGGGCAGCAAATACTCGTAGACACCGACTACCCAAACCTCTGGAGGTAAGACTTGAAAGAGAAAGTAGAGGTGTTGGCATATTGACAACATCAGTAGCACAGGTTGCACACCCTAAATCTCCACCATAGTGCAAATCACCTATTGATATATGCCCAGTTGCTGGAGGGAAGATATATATTTCCAATGAAGAAGTTAGAAGGGAATTTGTATGGCATTCCCTCCAACAAAGAGGACAGAGCATATTTACTGATGGCTCAAAGTTGGAGGATGGAGTTGGCTGCGCAGCAGTAGTAGGAAATTATGTAATCAAGAAGAAATTAGCCCTTTCATGTTCGACATTCACGGCTGAAATATATGCTGTTCTTGAAGCTGTAAAATATGTTTTTAATGAGGGAAAGAGTGATGAAAGTTTTATCATATATTCTGACTCGAGTAGTCTTTCATCGTCAATAAAGCAGATGATTCCTCTTCACCACCTAGTACAAGAAGTACAGGAATGGCTTGGCCCTCCTGTACTTCGCAAGCGTATCGAGTGAGCTTTTGTTGGATAACTGCTCGTGTGGGTATAGGTGGGATGAGAGTCGATAACGCAGCTACAGAAGCGATAAGATTACAAATTCAGGCACTCATAAACCTCCCATACTCTGATTTTAAACAAATTATTCACATGCATATAAGTAGAAAGTGGCAAATTTGTTAGGAAAACATAATTGGTAATATGAAGTTAAGAGATGGCAGTCGTCAGATCATGCAGATTGGAGGATTAGCATTATTTTTACACGGCTGCGTATAGGACTTATGCATGCTACGCAGAGATACTACTTAATGCAAAGTGGAGAAGGGAGGCAGGTCCCAATTTGTAGTTCCTGTCGAGAAGTTTTAACAGTATATAAAGCATTTATTAATTGATTGCCCAGATTTTACCTAAGAAAGGAGAGCTACCTCACACTATGGCAGTTTCATGAGTGAGGTACTTGATAATAATTAACATATCAGTAAACTAATGGTATTTTTAAAGAAAATGAAGTTTTATTTCAGAATTTAAATTGTATCAGATTTTACAGATTTATTTAATTCGTATTAAAGGCTATATATTTTTGGGTAAATTTTTTTATCTTAATTTATAGTTGTAATTAATTTTAACTAAAAATCCAACTTTCACTAAATTAAAGTTAGATTTTGAGAGCTGAATGGCCATAGTTGCCCCAGTGCTTCTTGGCATGTGTGCCTAAAATCCATAAATCAATCCATCTTTTTATCAAGGCATTTTTAAAAAAGTAGGTTATTTCAGGTTCAAGTTGGAGCAACAGTGTTGGAAGTATTCAAACAAGAAGGAGTACCACAGGGAAGTGTTTAAGTGTAATCTTGTTTGTCTCAGCAATCAATGGGGTTTCCAAAATAATTCCTCCAGATAAAACTTGTACCATTTTTGTTGATGACCTTTCGATATCCTTTGCAGCAACAAGGATGGCAGAGGCTGAACTCTGCCTTCAGCTCTGCATTGATGATAAAGGATAGTGGGCTGAGATGAATGGTTTTAGATTTTCTGCTAGTAAAACGGCAACCATGCAGTTTGACCGTATACGAGGATTCCATCCTGATCCTGATTTGTTCAAACACAGGCAGAGAATTCCGTGTGTTGGTGAAACAAGGTTTCTTGGGTTGAGTTTTGATAGAAAGCCGACCTGGATCCCACATCTGAAGTATATTGAGACAAAATGCTTAAAAGCAATGAATGCTGAAGGTTCTGTCTCACACTTCGTGGGATGCTGACCGAACTCAGATGTTGAGATTATATAAAGCCTTGGTCTTTCAAAATTAACGCATGGGTGTGAGTTCAGCAAAGCCAAATAGCCTTACAATGCTCAATTCAATTCATTATGGAGGAGTAAGGTTGTGTACAAGAGCATTTAAATCATCTCCCACTGAGAGCATGCTGGTGAGATGCCTCTGGATCTTCATTACTCAAGGCTCCTTGCAGCGTACTTTCGGTCCCTAGCTGCAACCCTTTTCATTCCTTTTACTGTACCTCCTTTCATATTCTCTTTCTTCCATCTTACTTTCCACCCTTTCCTAACAATTGATTCATAGTGCAACTGCTTTGAGGTTTTCCTCCTGTTACACCTTTCAAACCTTTTACTATCAATTTCCGTCTCAGTGCTGAATGACCTAATAGGCCCCAGTGCTTGGCCTTTGGCTAGAATTCTATATTCCATTCTATTCAATTCAATTCATTATCAGCATCTGCTGGTTTGGAGCTGGTACAGAATGCAGAGGCTCCCTAAGTCTCTAACCAGCAATTGTATGAGAAATGAAAGGCATTGCCAGTGTTGCGAAAATCACCGCAAACAACCTCAACCATTTGCTTTTAGAAGTAAATTCTATTGTCAGGGAATTAAACATGACAAGGATGGAGATTTTACCTGCAAGATATTCAGTTAGCCACCCCCCTGGAACCTTCCAGAGGTAAAATTTTGTAGATATTTTCATTTTACCAAGACAGAATTGTCAATACTTTTAGAATATTCCTTGCAACATGATAACTCCATTGCAGTTTTCACGGATGGCTCAAAGTCCATGCTGGCGTCGCCTTTTGAGTGGCCTTCCCTGATATAGAAAGAAGCAGGAAGGAGAATATCATCCGTTCCATCTATTTTTAAAGCAGAACTATATGCAATTTTAAAGGCTTTGAAGGAAATTTTTATTCAGAATGGAAACAGTTTTACCTTATATTGTGACTCAAGAAGTGTTCTTCAGTCACTAGTATCTACCTTTAAACCCTTTGATTTTAGATATTGGAATGGCTGCTTCTCATTTGGGAACGAGGAAGCTGACCGACCAGCTTGCAAAGTCAGCAGTCGCCTCCCCAGAACCCAGAAGATGCCTGTTGCCTTATCAGGATTTATATCTTCTAGTAGGCCAGAAAATTAAAATGTGGGAAAATATTTTAACGGATAAAAAAATGTGCAGTATCACGTCATCGGTGACTCCTTGGTCATATCCCTGTATGCCAAGGAGGCAAGAAACGATGTTGTGCAGATTGAGGATTGGACACAAAATACTCATTCATGGGCTCTTGATGTCCTGTGAAAATCCTCCATTTTGCAATGACTGTACTATGTCTATGTCCTTGATTGTGAGACATTTGCTGGTCAAATGTCCCAGCCTTGGGTATTTGAGACAGGTTTCTGTCCTTGGGGCGTGACAGAGAGGGCCTTTTTATTCTTATTCTAGCTACAGTTCTTGGCGAGGATTGTAATAAAGAACAGTTAATGTACGTATCTTTACGTGGGAGGTGGGCCTCAACAAAATTTAGATTATACATATAAATTATATTTAAGTAGTGATAACATATTCAAACATGATTATATACCTATATATGTTTAGATTTTTTTATATGAAATTCTTTTTAAACATTTTTAGTTTTCTAATTAAATTTATTATGGTGTCAATAACCTAGATCTCGTGACACCAGTTTTAATAGACATAATCAATCGGTCAATCCCTCAGAGGCATGGCTCTTTAGATAACATACCCAAACCTTGTCAGGCATAGCAGTGTACAGCATTCTGTTCATGTATAGTTCCCGTATAAATTTTGCCATATTCTCAGATGTTAATTTCTGAAACTGTAACCTTTTAGGTTTCTTGATGTAAAGTTGTTCTTATACAAGGCCTTTTTGGGATGATTGCTAAAAAGAGTAAGATTCTGTTCTGCAGTTAGAGAAAATATGCTTTTAAAGTATTTCCAAGTTTCTTAAAACAGTGGGTACATATACAGAATTTTTTTTGCTTTGGTTTGCAGGAGTTAGAAGGACTGGTGAGATGTTGAGAACATATGAATTGCTGTTAGAGGGCAGGCAGGAATGTTGCGCAACCTACAGTAGTTTTGTAGATACAAAAGTGTAATAGTTCAGTGTGTAACTGTGTCAGCTATGTACAGTAAAACTGTCAGCTACAAAATACAAATGGAAGAAGGTGGAAACCAATGAGATACGTAGTGTCATGATAGACTGGAGAAAGGACCCTTCAAAATACCTAAAAGACTAATGGGATTTCAGGCTGTAGGTGCACAAGAGAGGTTTTTAAGGCTATAACTCCATTTAAACCCTGATTTTTTAAATGAACCTTAATTCTCCATTATATAGCTTTTACTTCTGTGCTAGTGGTAGAAAAAGCTACATAATAGAGAGGTCAGTATTTAAAAAATAAATCTTAAGTATTTATATTTTTGCTGGGTGGCTTTGAGTGATTGGTGGATGGTTATCCATCAGTCACTTGGTGGACTGTTTATTTGGTTGAAATTTGTGATGAAACATTACAGTAAGCTTAATAAAATTGCCTTGGTTATTTTGTCTTGTGATGTTCATTAGCTAATGTGTGTCTTTGTTACAGATTGAAGCAGGACTTGAAGTGATTCCTGCTATACAAAGGGTTCTCTCCAAATACAGCATTTTGCAAGACGTGACAACAAACCAAAGGGAGAGTTATCATGAAAGCTTCAGAAGAATCTTGAAAATCCAAGGGATCATTCTCGGCAATGAAGTTCCCGTAGGTTGTAGTGCTGTCAGTGCACCTCACATGGAGCACTGTAGGTATTACCTAAATTTCTTTGTAGCGTCCCTTCAGCCCCAAGCCGCAACCTTTTTCATTCCTCTTACTGTATATACCTCTAATTGTTTCATAGTGCAACTGCTTTCAGGTTTTCAAGCCTCCCTTTCAGTGTTGAATGACCTCTTAGGCCCCAGCGCTTGTCCTTTGCCCAAAATCTATATTCGTATTCCTCCTCAGCGATGAAATGAAATTGCTTGGTAATGCCCATCTGGAATTAGAGTTGGTATCTGCATGTGTCCTTTTTCCTGTATGTTCTACTCCCTCAGATTTACATGCAGGATGTACTGTATGCTCAGTGCTGGTGTAGGATATCATTCTGGGTTTCATCAGTACAGTACATCACCACTCTGAGCAGAAATAAATAAAAAGCTGGGTTTTTTATAAAGGGGACAAACTACAACTGAAAATGAGTTGTCATACACATTGGAGTTTGGAAACTCATATTGCACATTTAAAAAGCACAAATAAAAATTCCTTAAACTAGGTAAAATAAAAAACTTGTTTCAACTAAACGTGTATTAGATTATGTTAGTTAAAATTCAGGCTTGCTACAGATTCCTTCCAAACTGTTCAGTTCATGATGATGAATTCATATTTGCTATAGCTTGTTCGATCTTACAATGTGGCTGGATTTCCCTTTTGTCCACAGAAGTAAATGGATACCTCACTACTTGCCTCTTTTGCACCGAGGGACTAATCATAGCATCTTGAAACCAGGAGGGTACAATTTTGTTTATTACTGTTATATTTGGGGGGTGGGAGGTGAAAAAAAAGTGACTTGATTTGTCAGTTTAAAAAGTACAATATGTAGACCACTTTAATTTGGTCTATCACAGTATTAACTGTGGTGTTACTTAAGTGATTACCATATGGAAGGTGTGGAAGCAGCGGTTGGTAACCCATTCACCAAGCCTTTGGTATGGTGTTTAAGCTCTTTTTAGTCCCCAGAGGTGCCTAGGTGAGTCAATTTTTTTTAAGGTTATGCAGTTGTGATGAAAACTATTTAAAGAATTTCATTTTGTGTAGGGCGAGGTAAAACAAAGGTGGAGGGAGGCATTTGTAAAACTTTTGCGCTCTACAGTATCAGAAATTCTGGTAGAGATGTAAAAAATAAATAGCCAGAGAATGTCAAAAAGTAAGTATACAATAAATTAATAAAAGAATATTAAAGAAAAGAAAAAGTATGAAGTGATATGCATGAACTTGACAGGAAAGTATGTGTGACCTTTTGGATGTTTGAAGTTCCAACGGTTTTAACTGGTGGCTAGGAAGACTGTGTTCTCAGCTGTTATACGCTTTTTAGGAAACTATGTGTAATGAGTCTCTCAAAAGCAATGGGAAGAATTCTTAGAATTTAGTGCACACCTGGTACTCCTCTTCTTGTAATTTTTCTGTCTTCAGTTGCCCTTTATGCAGCTTGATCCCTTGGCACAATGTCATACCTTTGAGTCTTTTGTATGCTTATAGCAGTTTTTAGTGGTCAGTTTTTGATGGAATGTTTACCAGTGTTTTATACTTGTAATGACATTTCTTTCTTAGTTTTTGTGGTTTCCTCTATTGACAATTTCCCATACTACTTGTGGGCTTTTCACAGCCTTTGGTATTATACAAAAGTTTGACAGCAAAGCACATTTACTGCATATTGGTGCTGCTTAGTTTCTGCTTGTATTTTGCATAGGAATTCTATGCGCTTCTTGCTTACTTGAAGGCAGTTGGTTACCAGTGGAAAACATGGATATAAGAGGAAGCTTCGTATGCCCTGAACTAGAGCAGCTATTGGGTTTTAGTTCACATTCACTTAAATTCTTGCTGTAAGCATTATTTATGAAGTGAAAGTCAAGACAATTTTCAACTGAATTTCTTACTAAAGGAAAAAAACTTCAACTTCTCTAGTTGTATAACTATTGCACAAAGCAGATTGTAGCACTAATACCATAATAGTGATTGAGCTTAATGGGAATGGACAAAAAGCTATTAAACATAAATACCTGTTTTAGTTCATTATGAATCGTGGTTTGTACTAATAGTGATTCTGTTTTACAGGAACTGAGGCGTGGCAACTGCCTACCTGCAAGTTTCTAAGGGAAAGAATACTTCTTCATGAAAACATTCTGGATTCAAAGTCTTGTAGGCTTCAAGTGCTCTGACAGACCATGTCAATGGAACCGCCTGTGTTAATGTGCGTCCTGTAAAATTAGCTCTTTTAAGTAGATGCCAGTGCTGCCAGTCAAGCGACAACATTTTACTGCACTGTGTCAGGTTGAGGCTAGAGGGACACTCCACGAGCCTCATATGAATCATTGGTGAAATTTGTCTCTTGATTTGCTGTTGTGCAGTACATATTGGGAAGATTACTTACTACAGATAATTTTGTTCCCTCCTGGATTTATGTTACACTTCTAGGAGTATGGACTTTGTGATAAGTAACAAAGTCTGTAAAAAAGACCCCTATATTACAGCATGAACTTTAATATTTCGAAGATATGTTACAGCTAACAGCAATTCCACATTGTTCCTAAATTAAACTAACTTGTACTTTACACTTCATTCAATTTAAGATATTTATCTAAAGATGTATGTATCACATCTAAAATGGTAGCGTAGGAAAAAATTTCCATAATTTGGTCAGCTAAGTCGAGGTGTTGCTAATCTTTGGCTGAACGACTTGAATTTTGTTGTTGACGTTAAAGTTCAAATGAGTCATTTTAGTTTAATTTGGCAAAAAAAAAAAAAAAAAAAAAAGACATGCATGGGGTTGTACATCTTACATGTGTGGTTCTACTGTGTTAACTTTATTGAATAATTGTTTACACTGACTTTCACTGTTCTTCCCAAAATTTGCTTTTCTTTGTGTATTAACTTCATAATCATATATTTACTAATTAACATTGATTATCAGGTTTACTTCACGTACATATTTTTCTGGAGTAATGTATGGGTGCAAAATGGTGAAGAGGTGCAAATTGACTATCAAAAATGTTTGCAGAGGACTGCTCTAAGGGACTACATTCAAGAAATCAATGCAAAAATGCACCTTCAGAAACCTAGCCTGGGAAAAAATTTATTTGGCTGATGAGGTAATGCAGTCAGGTAAGAGGGCAAGGTAATTTACTGAGAAGTACTAGTCACAGGCAGAATTATGCTAAACACTCGCAGAATATTAGTTTAACCTTCGTAAACCTTTGCGGTTCTGTAATATCTTGAAGCTAATCTGTGTATTTTAACAGCTGTACCCACACGTTGACTACTAGGTTCAGAACTGAGAGTGTGAAGGAGACTCAGAAATGTCAAAGACTGCAGTGGCGTGAACACTTGTGATCAAGCACATTCATTACTAGTGAAACTAAAGACGCATAGCCACATGCTTAAAACCTCCTAATGCCAATATGTTGTTTGGCTTTGGGGGCATTGGAATCTTCTGCAGAGACTGTCTGCACTATTGTGCCAACTATCTGTGCTGTGGGTCCAACTAAATGTTAAGACCCTGCCACCAAAACCTGTTAGGTTTAGCCATTCATCAAGAGTGGGTAAAATTACAAAAGTTTGCAATAACTGCACAGCCCCTGAACACTGTTGTAATGTTTTCTTACGTTTGTCATTTGTACTTTTCATACTTATGTCATTTTGCCATTGATTGTCATACTTGAGGTTCGTTTACAACAGTGGATTGGTGGGACCATTCACTCAACACAAGATTCTTCCCATCTATTTGTGTATTAGGATGCACATACAAACTGTATATATGCTAATATTTGTATTTAAGAGTCGCAGTGTCCTGCATTTTATTTTTGGACTAGTCAAAAGTGAACATTAAAATGCTGTTGTAATACAAGTTTTTATTTGTTGCAGGCTAATTTGTGTTTGAGCTGAATTAAGCTTGGTTACTTGCAGCTGAGCCTTTCATTGTCACAACACCTGGTTTTATTTTGCTTCTCCAAAGTTTGTTAAATGTCGCTTAGACCACAAATCCAATGATAAATACGTGAAGAATTGGAACTCAAGCAACCAATAATGGTAAGCAATGCTGAGCACATTATCATAGGTCATGCAGTAAGACTAAAGTGACAAGTTAATAGCTATGCAGGAGATCTAAATCCTTTGCCTGTTAATACCACAAGGGATCCAGTCAATGTACAATTGGCATCCATCCCTGTAGCAGAAGCTCAATCCCCTGTGGTAGAGGCTCCTATCCCTCTGGGTCAAGTAGTTGGTCTGTCGAGGCAAAAACTTACCCCTCAAAAGGAGGTAAGTCACCTGCTACATCACCACTTGGTGAAAAGAATCTACCCTTATCTTTTCCATCCTGCAGTAGCCTACATGAAGCATTAGATAGAAATTCCTCAGTGAAATGAGACTAAAAACAGTCCTGCACCTTGAGTATAAAAAACACAGTAGCAGAGATCATTCTCATCTTGATATGAACAGCAGTAAAGAGAGTTATGAACATACAGGTACTGATGCAAAGCCACAGATCAGTAGATCATCCAGATATCCAAAAAGGAAAAGGCTCTCAAAAATGAAAAGAATGTCAGTCATTCATTGGAACTGTCATGGTACTGTTGATAATGATACACAAATAAAAAAGACTTAACAGCGACTCAATTGCAAAGATGAAATGGCTCAAAGAAACGAAAATTAGAGACATTATTTGGCCCTGGTTTGAATTATAATCTTTACAGATCTCCCCCACAACCAGGAGAAAGAGTTGGAGGAGGCAAAGTCTTTGTTATCTATAAATCAGTAAAATGCAACATCATCCAACTTGACACAATACTTCAGACTTGTATTGTACAAGTTCATATTGATGATGAGAAGGTCGGTTTATGTTCTCTGAATCTTTCTGTCTTATTTCTATCTTTCTGTAAATTGTGATGTAGAAGAAGCCCTTGTACAGTACGTGCAGTGTATCTAAATGGCATTTGGGTTTGCTTGTTTTGTTGGGTGTTGACACGCATGGAGGGTATTCAGCAGGAAGTACTGCTGCAGCACAAAGAGGCTCATTTGGTTTTATCATGCAGCACAAAGAGGCTCATTTGATTTTATTATGCAACACAATCTTCAGCAGACTATAACCCCAGGAGGGCTCCAAAGGGAAACAAGTCTACAAAGAGAGAGATAAGTGATAAATAAATAAATATGAGGGAATAGAAAATAAGACCGATACATCTAAATTCAGGGGTCAAAAGAAAGCAGGAATTAGATTATTCCTTGCTTAAACATTTGGAGTTCAGAAGATCCACATCTGCATTAGACTGGAAGATGTGGAATCTTTTGAAACAGCAGACAATTAAAATTATCCGATCTTCAACACCTATTGAATGACTGATCATCAAGGTGTGATTCTTACTACAATTCCTCTGCTGCCAGAGACTTGACTACAGTATGTGCTCC
This sequence comes from Macrobrachium rosenbergii, assembly GCA_039081455.1. NCBI lineage: Eukaryota > Metazoa > Arthropoda > Malacostraca > Decapoda > Palaemonidae > Macrobrachium > Macrobrachium rosenbergii. The sequence goes on from JANJGK010008022.1 coordinate 13,686, forward strand.
CATCGACTCTGTCACTACAGTACCAGTGGTCAGCAAGTAAGCACCTGTGTGGCAGTGACCATTGGCCCATACACCTGCAATATATTCTTAAAATACTGCATCCCCATGCACCCCAAAGTGAAAATTAGACCAAGTAGACTGGTGGACCACATATGCAAGTTCAGTATATCAGCACTTCACTGAAGTAGTACTAGATAGTCGCTAGAACTATCTGTAGGTATTTAAGATCTCCCTGCAAGGCAAAGGAAACTGCTTATGCCTGAGCTTGTGCAAAACAGAAAAATCAGTAAAGAAAATGCTCAGAAACAAGCATATTATCTCTGAGATCTCTGCAAAAACTCCCATGTAGCCAAATTTGGAATAAGATTATACTGAAAGTAGAGAATTAATATATACCTGGTTCTAAAGAAGTGACAGATGTTTGGGATGAATTTTCCCAAAGTAACTAGTGCAACACAATACTCATGAGGGTCAGCATATTCGAAACTCCACATAAGTAGTTCCAGCCCTGTCCAGTAATAACAGGGGGCTTTCAATATACTTCTGGAATTTGTAGGCATCTTCCAGACCACCCCAAGGTCTTAGAAGACGTCAGTTGGTAAGAATCCAAAACTAACTGAAGAGTTACAGGTCAGTAGCTATTACAGGCTGTGTATGTCAGCCTTTTGAAAGGATGGTGAATAACAACGAAAAATCTGTTATCTGATGGGTAATTTGGCTTTTGGAAGTACAGAAGTACTATAGACCAACTATTAATGTTATCTAAAGAGAGCCAAAATGCTTAAGGAATGGTTTTTTAAAGCAGTTGGCTTCATGAGGGCATTGGAGGCAGTATGTTTTAGTTCATAAAGGATTCCGTGTCAGATCCCTACCTGAAAGTTGGCGTAAGATCAGCAGTTTCCTCTTCCTATTTACATGGAGAAGGTGTCCCACAAGGTAGCTTGCTAAGTGTTACTCTATTTGTAATAGCAGTCAACAGTTTAATGGGGTCCCTACCAACTGGGGTCCTAGGGTCATCATTTCCAGATGATGCTGCTATCCATTGCAGCAGATCTACTGCTTCAGAAGTATGCAAATGACCTCACCAGCGCAGTCAAACAGGCACTAAATGCATTGAAGGTGGCATCACATTTTGATTGAGGTGTAGACTGAAAAACTCTACTTAGGCTTTGTATATTTTTGTTTAAGCAAGTTGGATTATGCCTGTCACATTTATGGGTCAGTCTGTAAAACTAACTTAGAAAAATTATGTTATGAACCACTTTTGGTTCAGCAGGTTCTTTAAATACAGAAAGTTACGGGACTGGAATGACTGGCAGAAATTGAGGCAGACAAAGGAGGAAGGAGCTGAACGAAACAAAATAAATTACCTTAAACTAATTTATTACAACAAAGTTATATACATTATGTACAAGTGAGTTCAGGTTTGGCATTAAACAAATCACATTTAATTAACAGAGTCAGTCAAAAGAAGCAAAAACAAATGTAGCTAAAACTGAGTTACTTTACAAAAACCATCAATAACAAATAATAAACACAGCAATCATTACAATACCTCAAATCAACAATAAAGTGCAAGTCACCAAACACTTTAGCTACATCACAAATAACCAAATAATTACAATGCAAATAAACAACAGGCAGCGTAAATAGAAAGCACAGCTTAAAACATAATTAACAATAACCAAGCAGCATAAACATAATTAACAACAATCAAGCAGCATAAACATAATTTAACAACAATCAAGCAGCATAAACATAATTAAGCAGCATTAAAAAACACACTAACTCAGGTTAGCACAATACAAAAAAACAGACTATCTCCATAGAGACGTCGAGACAGACCCAGCTGTCGAAGAGGATGAAGATTCAGACGAACTCCGTGCAATCATCGAAGCAGCCAGTGACTGCAAACAGGAACACATCCAACACACAGATGATAACGGCAGAAACATCAGGACAGCAAATCTGCTGCCAAACAGGAACCAATTCCTTAGATGACTATGATTTAGTCATCCAACCATCCTCTGCTACCACAGCCAACAGGTAACATGATACCTGCTGCAAACATAAAGACTCCTTGCTGCTATGCTGCTGAGACCTGACTCGCTGCCATACCAAACCTGACTGCCACTGTCAGAGACAACGCGACAGACGTCAACTTTCCTTCAAAGAAAAAATAAAAAAAAATAAGGAGACAACAACCCACCAAGGGAACAATCGGCAAACGATTGTCCCAACAGAAGTACTAAACCTCACACCTCCTTACCTAACAGAAAAAAAAAAATAACATTTTTTTTTTTTTTACACTTCACACACACTCTCTCTCTCTCTCTCGCTCTCTCTCCTCCAGTGCCGTCACAACCCTGCCAGATAAAACAGAACCGATCCTGTCACGGTCGCCAAATGTTATGAACCACTTTTGGTTCAGCAGGTTCTTTAAATACAGAAAGTTACGGGACTGGAATGACTGGCAGAAATTGAGGCAGACAAAGGAGGAAGGAGCTGAACGAAACAAAATAAATTACCTTAAACTAATTTATTACAACAAAGTTATATACATTATGTACAAGTGAGTTCAGGTTTGGCATTAAACAAATCACATTTAATTAACAGAGTCAGTCAAAAGAAGCAAAAACAAATGTAGCTAAAACTGAGTTACTTTACAAAAACCATCAATAACAAATAATAAACACAGCAATCATTACAATACCTCAAATCAACAATAAAGTGCAAGTCACCAAACACTTTAGCTACATCACAAATAACCAAATAATTACAATGCAAATAAACAACAGGCAGCGTAAATAGAAAGCACAGCTTAAAACATAATTAACAATAACCAAGCAGCATAAACATAATTAACAACAATCAAGCAGCATAAACATAATTTAACAACAATCAAGCAGCATAAACATAATTAAGCAGCATTAAAAAACACACTAACTCAGGTTAGCACAATACAAAAAAACAGACTATCTCCATAGAGACGTCGAGACAGACCCAGCTGTCGAAGAGGATGAAGATTCAGACGAACTCCGTGCAATCATCGAAGCAGCCAGTGACTGCAAACAGGAACACATCCAACACACAGATGATAACGGCAGAAACATCAGGACAGCAAATCTGCTGCCAAACAGGAACCAATTCCTTAGATGACTATGATTTAGTCATCCAACCATCCTCTGCTACCACAGCCAACAGGTAACATGATACCTGCTGCAAACATAAAGACTCCTTGCTGCTATGCTGCTGAGACCTGACTCGCTGCCATACCAAACCTGACTGCCACTGTCAGAGACAACGCGACAGACGTCAACTTTCCTTCAAAGAAAAAATAAAAAAAAATAAGGAGACAACAACCCACCAAGGGAACAATCGGCAAACGATTGTCCCAACAGAAGTACTAAACCTCACAATTAGCTGTAGCACATAACTTAGGATTGCACATAAATACAGGGGCCAAAACCACTTCCCCTGTAGTCAGTACAGATGTGGGTTCGAACTTACCCTCTCTCTCTCAATCCAGGGAGGAAGTAAGCTTAAGGTACGTCTCCAAATACTCAACTTCTAAAAGCAATTGAGATTATAAGTATGAGAAAACCTCAGTAGATCGGGGAGCAAATAGACCTTGACCACCGAAACCACTGGAAAAAGAAAATAGAGATATTGGTATACTGACGACACCAATAGCACAGGTTCCATGTCTCCTGTTTAAGCACCAATTTCATGAGAGAAATATTATTGCATCCCCTTGACTTTATTTATAAATATTGATCTAAAATTTAGATTTTGCCTTGCTAAAACAATTACGTAGCTTCTTCTTGAACGACCAGAATGCGTCCTTATAATCTCAGAGCTACCAACAGGTAACAATCCTAGGAGAGAGAGCGAGAATGCTATGAGTCCTGATTTTGGACTGGAGTGTAGCTGGTTACCACCTGACTGGAAGAGGCAATAAGGAATTAAAAGAAGAAATGTCTGTTGTTTAGAACAGTAAGTTATTTCAATATTAACTCCTGAGCTACCTTAGGAACACGTCTCAGTTGGTAGGGCCGAGTCCAGAGGTCCTTCCATGCCTTTACCTAATTGTCAATGTAGAGATTGGGGGTACGCAAATATTCAAGTGTTCACTGGATATTTTAATTTTTTTGTAATTAACTGTCGTACCTGTAATATATGATATAAGCTCTTATACTATCACATAGGCTAATTTTTTTGGATGTATGTATTGTGTGTGTGTGTGTGTGTGTGTGGGTGGGTGGATGGGTGGGTGGGTGGGTGGGAGTAGGTGCATACTAAACGTCTAATGACAATAGACAAAAGGGATCTGTATCTCCTATTGCCAACGAAAGATGATTCCTTTAGGAATTGGAAGTCCTGTAGAATTACTCTGTAGTTTTCAAGGACTCAGTTTTCCTACAAGGAAATATGATTATGGTTTTTAATATCAACAGCAACAAAATTCGAAGTAAAATTCGCTTAGACACTTGAGTCTTTTCAAACAGTTTTTGCGTTGGTTATTATAATCCCATGATGGCCACATACATGGATAAACTGACAGGTATATTATATATACTGTATATGTATATATGTATATATATATATATATATATATATATATATATATATATATATATATATATATATATATATATATATAGTATATTTGGGATAAAGCTGGAATAATAATAATAATAATAATAATAATAATAATAATAATTTAAAATCATAAAAAAGGAAAATAAATTAAAGGCTAAATGGTCATATATTTTTAATTTTCTTTCCCCCCCTGTTATTCGGTTTTCATTTTCTACAATTATAATTTTATTAACTGACCTTTTGTTTTTTATGAACGTGCTTATATATGTTCATAAACTATTCATATATGTGCTACATATCGAGGAAGAATGAATGTTCCCCTTAGAAATACCTTCTGAAAATTGGTTCTCATTCCATCAGCCAATGGGAAATCGTGTACAAAGACCTTTGCCCAAAAACCGAAACTATCAACCAATGAAAGAGGGCGATAGAAACTTTGTGTATGGTGGAGGTCTCTGATTGGCCGAAGCATTTCCTCACCTGACAATGAAAGCTCAAGAAGTGAAGAAAAGGACTTTGGCAAGGACGACGAGTTTCAAGGTAGTTTTCCTTACATTCTCAAAGGTTTGGATCACCATTTCAGATCTTGAAAATGTTATGGAAAGGAGTATTGTGGTGACAGGACTGAGGATGTTGCAGATTTTCGATAAAATACTCGTATCCTGTGATGTCCCTAGACCGAATACCTATGGTATACTATTCAAAACTGACAATCCAATTTAATTTTTCTAAAATTCTGAGGCTGTTGGTGGAAGGTATGGTTCAGGGTCCATGACAGACCTTTTATCGAAAGGGTGGTTGGGTGTCGAAGGAATGAGAAGTTTGGTGCGGACCTCTGGGCAGTGAGCAACCCAATGCCCTCTCTCCAATCTCAGGTTATGAGGAATCAGGAGTGAAACTAGAAGGAAAATATTCTTTACAAATGTGCTCTCAACTCCCCATCTTCAAAAGTGCAATAAGCTCTAGTTAAAATTAAAGAATAAAATCAATTTTAAAAGGCGGCGCAAATCTCACGGTCAAAGTTAATTTTGACGTTGGTGCCGAGAAATCTGTCAAAACTTCTTTTGAGGCATCGGTGTTTTTCCTCATCATGGGAACATTGATGATCAGAGGCTGTGCACTTGTTGACTTAATATCACAATTACCCAAATTAAATTCCTTTATTTCAGGTAATGCTTAAGTGTCTTCTACTGAATAATCACCACGGATTGACAACAGAATTGACTGTTAGTCAACTGTCGTGGGTCGCATAAACTATCCGTACTGCATAAAAATGTGTGGCATTTAGTCAAATATGAGAGGGTCTCGATGAGGTAATCCGTACCTTCCTGGGGGCGAAACTCTTCATCTCTCTCTCTCTCTCTCTCTCTCTCTCTCTCTCTCTCTCTCTCTCTCTTTATTTGCCTTTGGGGATGTTGCTCAGTTCCCTCCCGAGACGAATAGAGAGAGAGAGAGAGAGAGAGAGAGAGAGAGAGAGAGAGAGAGAGAGAGAGAGAGAGAGAGAGAGAGGATCAAAATCATGCCATTTAACCTCTCAGACTAAGCAATCGGTATCAGTCGAAAAAAATTTGGTTTTGGGGTGAAGTTGCCAGCCCCGCGCCTTAATCAACCTTTGCTGCAATACACCAACATTTTAAATTTACTGATGATGTCCACAGAAGCACAGTGGACTTTTCTGGAAACGGGCCTACACGTTACACCCCCAGTAGGAGGGTAGCTTCCGTCAGTGTACCTCATGCTGCAACCTCTTTCGTTCCTTTTACTGTACCTCCTTTCATATTCTCTTTCTTCTATCTTACTTTCCACCCTCTCCTAACAACTGATTCATAGTGCAACTGCTTTGAGGTTTTCCTCCTGTTACACCCTCCAAACCTCTTACTGTCAATTTTCGTTTCAGCGCTGAATGACCTCATTCATCCCAGTGCTTTACCTTTGATAAAAGCCTATATTCAATTCAGTTCAAATGTTACACTCTCATGGGATCAATTGCGGTTCTGTTTCGTTTGTAAAACTCTTTTTTATACACTTTCATCAGAAACTTCAAACTAGACAATTTCAAAGGGCGGTTTTCGGGTTTGTCAAAATTTCAAACATGGGTTCGAGACAATATTTGTTCCTGTAGGCGTTTCAGGTTCATTTTATTCGTCCACATATTGAAAAATGTCTGGCTTTTAATTACCGTAAGTCCACCTGCCAACAAAGTTAACTGTCTCGCTCGAGGCGAGGTGGGCGTTAGTTTGGGTGCTGGTGAAGGAAGTAATCTGATGCTCTAGAAAATTCCTGCTTCTTTGGTATTATTTACATAGTAAGTGTTTCTGGGTAATTACTAAGGGCATTCGTGACAATGAAAAATAAAGGTGAGTGTCACTTTAATTTTTGTGTTATCTTTGGATTAAGTAAGTCAATATGAATTGAATTTTATTGTACGAAGCCATTTAGCAGGAAAAAGTATAGTTTGAAAGGAATGTCCACGGCTTGTGTTGAAGGTGTATACAGTATGTACATTACTGTGTTTTTAGCATCATTGCATCAGCTTGCAGTTCATGTAGGCCTGCAGGGTTGGGTACTACCTGAGAGAACGTGGGAAAATGAGAGCTTTTTCCTTAGTGGCAATATTACTTATATCGAAATTAAATAAGAATGTTGCAATATCATGATTAACTCCAGAACTGTAGTGTATTCTGTGACTTCGTCCCGTTAATATTTAATTTTAGTAAGAATTTTATCGTATTGATATCACTTATTTAAAGGGAATATTCTATGACTTAAATATAAATGGAATTTTAAACTCGACTACAAGCGGGTCTGCGTACAGGTAATGCCAGGTATTTGTTGATATGATTCATTGCACCCTTCCTTCCCTTCCCTTGCCTCCTTCAGGTTTTAGCCTTCGAAGGGAAATTGAATAAGTAGTTCTCCTCCGCCTGGGGCACTGTGATTAAATCGACAGAATCTCGTATCTCTGCCATGATTTGAAGTTCCTACTGTAGCTGATTTTATTAAGGAAGAACTCCCTATATTTCTTGGCAGTTTGGTAATGAGCATGGAGGTATATTTTGCGATTATTATTCCAGTTAAAGGTTTACCAGGAAAAATATTGTGGAATTTTGCTATGGGTGATTAAAAAGGAAGGTCAATTGCTGACGATGTTATGTATATGTAAATTGTTTCAATTATCCTTAAAGCACTCTGTGATAATTGTAGATCTGGTGTTGGGTTTATGCCTGCTGAGGGTGGGGCCGTTGTTATAGAAGAATATGTATCATTAAGATCTTTATTAATCTGGGTTGTGGGAAATTCGAGTATTAGGTGATCAGAATACGACACTCCACAGAAAGGTCTTCCCATTTTACAACCAGCTTCGAAACTAGAAAATGTAGGCTCTTTATTGTAGTTTTACTCTCTCTCTCTCTCTCTCTCTCTCTCTCTCTCTCTCTCTCTCTCTCTCTCTCAGTGACAGTGAACGTTGCACGATATTTATTTGTCATCAGATTTTACTTCACGCTTCTGTTCAAGTATTTACAGAAGGGTGACTGTCATGGTTTAACATTTATTATCTACTGTCATTGACGTAGGCTTCAGTCTAGTGCCATATCTATTGTTCTTTACGATTGTATCTGGTGTGATTTGAAGGGGAAGTCAGTTTGACCTATACGTCAAGCTGACTTCCCCTGAAGGGAGGACAAGCTCCTATCTCAGTGTGATTGCCAAATACAATGGTGGTGGCTCCTAGGGCCGTTCATTAGAGCAGGTAACCCAGGTCAAGGGAGCTAAAATTTGTTTTGCATAGTCTGCTGCATTTCGTCGTATGAGTGACCTTCCCTGACTACGAAAGACAGTACTGAAAGTACTTTGATATAGTAAAACAAAGTTAAGCTCATCCGTCGCCTCTGCATCGTGGTCTTATGTAATTAAATGTAATTAAATGCTTGAGGTGCACTGGCCCACTCTTCGGGTAAAACTGCCTATTTTAACTGAGCAACGTATTCAGTCAAGCATCAAATATGTAATTAAATGCTTTTTTTTATCAGTTTGTACGTGAAAGCTCCAGTGCATTCATTTTTCACATATTTTCCACCTTATAGTGTTCTTACAGTGACGTACCCCGGAGGGGGGTAGTGCCGTCAGTGCACCTCATAACCCCATGCGGTGCACTGTAGGCATTACTTAAGGTTCTTTGCAGCGTGCCTTCGGCCACTAGCTGCAACCCCTTTCATTCATTTTATTGTACCTCCTTTCATAGTCTCTTTCTTCCATCTTCCTTTCCACCCTCTCCTAACAATTGATTCTTTGTGCTTCAACTACTTTAAGGTTTTCCCCCTGTTACACCTTTCAAACCTTTTAATGTCAATTTCCGTTCCAGTGCTGAATGACCTCGTAGGTCCCATTGCTTGGACTTTGGCCTAAATTCTATATTCAGTTCGGTTCAGTCAGTCAGATGGTCGGTTCCTCTTTTTTTTTTTTTTTTGGCAAGAAATATCACGGACGGTTCTGATTGGTCCAAGGACTGTTACAGGCAGCCGGAACTTCAGTGGACTGGAAAAAAAACGGTGCAGTGTTATGACTGTGGTTCGGCCGTCACGGGATTCTCAGCTATATTTCTGGGATGTTTCCTAATTTTTGGGACGCTGCTGTGAAAAAGGTACAGTACGTTTTGTTGTGATTTGGGTCCATCCACCGAGCAAGGTCGCTGGTCTCAGTCTAGAATAATAAATTCATAATGGTGTCAAACCACCAGGTTGAAAGCTGCCCAGAGAAATGGTTATACGGTCGACTGTTTCCAGTAGAAGAACCGGACTCGAGTTCCAGTAATGTTGCATCTAGGAAATGATTAGCGGTTTACGGAATAATATTTCTTGCAAGAGGGCGATCAGAGTGCCTAGGCAGTAGGAGGAAAACCCTGGATTTTGATTTATAACTGTACAGGACCTTACATAGGTCCTCGTCTAGCGCAACAAGAAGTGTGCATTTTGAGATATTACTGTCGGTTCTCGAGTGATGATGAAAACCTTATTTTCCCGACTTTCGTTGATACAGAGATTATGATCTTCATTATACACGGATGGTGGGACGAATGATTATTTCATTATGGGTGTTCCTAATGTATCTTGTCTGAAATGTGAAGGCGATTCCCAGGTATACAATATTGTAAGATTTCCGAGAGGGAAAAATAGAGAATATTCTTCTAAGTATTTCATGCTGGGCATTTTTGGTATGCTTAGTGTTCTTAACTGTTAAAAGAGGTAACATATTCTCATTTCAGGAACACTGTCAGGTGACATTATAATGCCTAACATATTCTCGTTTCAGTAACACTGTGAGGTGACGTATAAGTCATATAAGTAAGTGAACGGAACTCGATACTGAATTACACAATCCACGGGATGAATAGCTCGAGGACATATTCTGTAATCAAAGCCATTGCTAAGAATATCAGTAATTGATGGACACAAAAATTACATTAATATTTTCATGTAGTTAAATTGTAGCCTCCCCCCCCCCTCTTCCACTCCTCCTCCCCTGTCTGAAATTCTGCCTACGCCTATATACTGTAGCTTAAGTGCAGAACAACATTGTCATTGCAAAGCCGAGAAGTCGAATCTCAGACACTGAAATAGCGCCAGAAGCAAACACGACTGTTTTACAAAAGCTATTTAAAATGAAAATGCTTTAAATTAGATTCGTATGGATGGTGAAGTTACCGTTGGATACCTTGTTGCTTGAAAGCCAGATTTAAACTGCTGAAGAGGGTAGTGCTAAGTGTTTGTTCTGAGTCGTCTTCTTCTTCTTCTTTTAACGTGCTTTTTTCCCATTTTTGTATGGGGTAAGCACGATGCCTATATCGCATAAATGTTCTTCCTTAAATGCTTTTGTTTCTGTCTATTTTAGCACCCAGCTACCAGACGTTGACGTTCAAAGTATATCATATTAGTGTCATGATTATCGTTCAATTCGTCGCTTGTCGCCAAAACGAGCGTATCTTCAATGGACCCTGACTGTCAGACGTGTTAAGATCTAAATGGATTCCATCCATTTTTAGTTTTCTGTAAAAGAAAACTATAGTGTCGGCATTGTCTGTCCGTCCGCACTTTATTCTGACCGCCCCCAGATCTTAAAAACTACTGAGGCTAGAGGGCTGCAAATTTGTATGTTGATCATCCACCCTCCAATCATCAAAAAAACTATATTGCAGCCCTCTACCCTCAGTAGTTTTGATTTTATTTAAGGTTAAAGTTAGCCATAATCGTGCTTATGGCAACTATATAGGATAGACCACCACTGAGCCGTGGTTAAAGTTTCATGGGCCACGGCTCATACAGCATTATACCGAACCACCGAAAGATAGATATATTTTCGGTGGCCTTGTTTATATGCTGTACAGAAAACTCGATTGCACTGAAGAAACTTCAGCTCATTTTTTACTTGTTTTATTTAGAACCAGCTTCTTAATTTACATTTCCAGCTGCTCTCGTGAGAACTTTGCCAAAGTGATGAGGAAAAAATAACGGATATTTTATTCATTGCAATAACTACAAATGAATGTCTGGGGTTTTCTTCAGTGCTGGGTCAGTATGAATGGCTGGTGGTGTGGTCTTTAAAAAAAAAAAACCGCTCTCTCTCTCTCTCTCTCTCTCTCTCTCTCTCTCTCTCTCTCTCTCTCTCTCTCTCTCCACTACGCACCAGCATCGATAATGCAGCGTCTATTCAATGCGCTACCAGCTCATCTGAGGAATATAACAGGAGTGAGCGTAGATGTGTTTAAGAATAAGCTCGACAAATATCTAAGATGCATCCCAGACCATCCAAGACTGGAAGATGCAAAATATACCGGAAGATGCGTTAGCAATTCTCTGGCAGACATCAAAGGTGCCTCACACTGAGGGACCTCCTGGGGCAACCCGAACGAACTGTAAGGTCTGTAAGGTAAGGTAAGGTCTCTCTCTCTCGTAACTGTATGTATATTAACTAGTGCTTTAAATACATTTTTTTATTATAATCTCTCTCTCTCTCTCTCTCTCTCTCTCTCTCTCTCTCTCTCTCTCTCTCTCTCTCTCTCTCTCTCTCGTGAAATGTTGAAATAAATAAGTGCAATAAAATAGGAAATTGTTTCTTTTATAATAAATTGCCACATGGAAGCGAGAGACAGACAGAGAGACTCTCTCTCTCTCTCTCTCTCTCTCTCTCTCTCTCTCTCTCTCTCTCTCTCTCTGGTAAACTGTATACATATAGGCTAATCCATTAAATACATTTTTTATTATAATGAACTGTTACAAGAGAGAGAGAGAGAGAGAGAGAGAGAGAGAGAGGGAGAGAGAGCGAGCGAGCCTTTTTGGCTTCTATACCGTTTGAATGTTTGGCGCATGAGCGTTCTTTGGTATAAATATAAATCACAATTATTAGAGTTCAGGCATTACTTAAATCGTAAGACAATTAATAAAACCTTTAGAGCACCTCATCACCTTGAAAAATGCCGACGCATCCGGAAATTCGTTTGTTTGTCCTCTCAGCCAATCAGGAGTCGGTTTTCAACCCCTCTCTGCTTGTGAAGGGAGTTGATGATGCATGGACTCTCGTGATTGGCTGAGAGCTCTTCTGGAGGTTTTCAGTTTTCAGACTGTGGAATGGACTGAGATCAGTCTAGCGCGTTTCTCCTTGTCCGCTGAATATTGTGCCTTAAGTCAATATTATTATTATTTTTTTTTTTAAGAGTTTTTGGTCACCCGAACGGTTTGTCATATATCCAGAGGAATGAGTTTGGTGTTGGCCCTTCAGAGAAACTTTTCTGAGGGCCAAAGGTGCTGCTTCTCCCGGACCTTCTTTAGGAGAAACAGGACGGATAGATTCGGGCACCTGGACCTTATCAGGTAAGGAGGTTTCCAGCAGAGGGTTGGTGGAATAACCATAGGCACTTGATAATCATTGTTGTCTCAGGGTACCTTTTTGCCACTGCTGTCACATTAAACCATCCTTATACCAGCACAGGCTCTTGCTTATACGAGCAGCCTGTAAGTGTTTATTCACCTGTTGGTGAGAAAAGTGGGGTAAAACTTGACTTTAGTTGCGCGGCCTGATTCCCGCTAGTCGCCGACAGGGACAGGTTTCTCATACATAATTAGACATAATCGTTCCTGTAACGCCAGGTCCTGACCTAACCAATTCTTATCTACCTAACCTAACTTGGGGCGACGTGCCCTGACCTGGCCGGGGGAGGGGGTGGGACACCCCACCCCCCTAAATTTAGACAGTAACCTGTCCCGGGCGGCAACTGGCGTTAATCAGGCCGCACAAGTAAAGTTTTACCGGATTTCATTCCCTTGGAAATCTCTTAGTGCTTGTCAGTCAGTCAAAGGGGTTGGTAGAAAATTAATGGTTTTCTATGTAGTAGTTGATTCGGCCCCGGGGATGAAGGTTTAGAATCTGGAAGTACCTCAAAATTCAGATTCTAGTCAGGGTATTCGAAGACTGCTTCATTTACCATTTGTCTGAACGGTTTCCCGAGAATTCATGGAACTTGAACGGAAATGTGACAAACTGAAATGATTAACATTATTTTTGTTCAATACAACAAGTTACCTAGCAAGGAATGCTTTTGAAAACCATTCATAAATTTCAAGAATTACGAAGTCTTATTAAATCATCAATTCATCATTATTATATATATAAAATCATCGGGAAAAATGGTTTAGTGAAAGTGAAATATTTGCAATTTTGACCTATTTGATAACCTGTTCAAAACGTCAACTTAGAGAGAGAGAGAGAGAGAGAGAGAGAGAGCGAGAGAGAGAGAGAGAGAGAGAGAGAGAGAGAGAGAGAGAGAGACCCATATTAGGTAGCACGTACCGTCCTGATAACTATGAGTATTTTGAAAATCTTGGTGATTTTTCAAAACTGACAACCTACTGTGTATGATGATCATACGCAAACATAATTCATAATTCATTCTATTCAGTGAATTTATGAATAATTATGTATAACTATGCAAGAGACACTGAGAGTCTTTTTCCTAGGAATGACAATTTTTTTGCAGTGTTTTCAGTACACGGCGTCTTGTTCAACGTAGGGGAGTAGTGCCGTCAGTGCACCTAACGCTGTGCACTGTAGGCATTACTCTTGGTTTTTTTGCAGCGTGTCCTCGGCCCCTAGCTGCAACCCTCTTTCATTCCTCTAATGTATCTCAGTTCATATTCTCTTTCTTCTATCTTTCCCTCCACCATCTCCGAACAATTGATTCCTAGTGCTGCATTTTCTTCAACTGCTTTGAGGTTTCCTTCTGTTACGCCTTTAATTAAGAACTTTTTACTCTCAGTTTCCTTTTCAGGGCAGAATGACCTCATAGGTCCCAGCGCTTGGCCTTTGGCCTAAATTCTATGTTCTAAGATGATAATACGGTACTTTGTTTATTTTTTATCTTGCCAGAAAAGTATATCGAACCTCGAAGAAGCAGATGTGAATTTATTTTTAGCAGCACCAGACAGATCTCGTAATCGTTCAGTATATTAGAAATGACACCAAACACAGTAATAACAACAAAATCATTTGCAGCAGCGCATTTCATCTTATGCTGTCTTTTGGCTTGTTTTCAATCATGGAGTTTGATATCTTGCGCAGGTGACGATGGCCTGCCTGCTACCTCAGGAGTTTTTCAGAGACTTGTTTACTTCAGGGTCCTTGACAGTCTTTTGAATGTTGTTGATTACTTCAACAAAATTTTCTATTTTGAGATTTTATTTTATATATTGGAGTTAAGTGTCGTAGATAATATTTTTTAACTCCTGTACGAATATTCGTCTGCTTATGTTAAATGATGATAGAAATCCTTCCTTTCAATACTCGTCCTAGTTATTGGCTCTTAGCTGAATTGAATACGCGCTGTAAACACAATTACAATCTGTATTTTGATACTGGTCCCTGATATCTCTCGAATTCTACTCGAGAACCGAATGATTGTGAGGAGAAGGCCTGTTGTTAAGAGGACATTATCACATTCTTTGTGAGAGGATGGTAGAGCGTAGATGCTCAAACCTTGACAGTCTGTTCTTGCAGGATGCCATTATTTATGTGAGCTATGCCCTGTTGTGCAAGGTTGTTCCTCTTTGGTCTTGTTTCGCTGCCTCATTTAATCTGAGGTGTAATTAGGAACTGGAGGATTCTGCAATAATGTATTTATTTATTTATTTTG